>JAACNH010003259.1:0-30469 GCA_019447015.1 Hymenochirus boettgeri | reverse complement strand
GGAGAAGTGAAGGGGGAGAGGGGAGAAGTGAAGGGGGGAGAAGTGAGAAGTGAAGGGGGGAGACGGGAGAAGTGAAGGGGGAGAGGGGAGAAGTGAAGGGGGAATGCTGGGTGTTTGATGTGGTAGGGGATGGGGTGGTGGTTACAGGGGACAGCGCCCCATCATTCTCCTCTTACCTAAAGCCACAATATCCACGCTGGTTTGGGCAGACCTCTCCCCCAGCACATGCCACTCCCCGTCAGGTGCCAGCACCCACTCTGCCACGCGGCACTCGTACGACCCTTCGTCTGTCCTCTGGCTGTTCTCCAATTCCAGGCTAAAGGTGTCCGTGCCAGATCTGACTGCGCGCAGCCCTCCGGACACTTGCCTCTCCCGGTACATGTCACCCGCCCAAATCACCCCATCGCGATCTTGTCGTACTACTTCCCTCTGCCGGCCTTGTTTATCCTGCAGGTACCAGGATGTGGAGATCCGGCTTTGTGGTCCAGACAAAGAGGCTACAGAGCAGGCGAGCGAGATGGCAACTCCTTCCAGCACCGAGCTGGAGTTGGATGTCACGGTGACTGTAAGGGAGGTCCCTATATGCGGGATAAACGAGGGCGGCAGAGGGAAGTAGTACGACAAGATCGCGATGGGGTGATTTGGGCTGCGTCTATTGCGTCTATTGCGTCTATTGCGTCTATTGCGTCTATTGCGTCTATTGTGTCTATTGTGTCGGTCAGGCCTACATCCCACTCTGGACCCAGTTCCCACTGTGTGCGTTGCGTTCTGATCCGCAATGTCGACTTTTGGTCCGTCTGTCCATCCTGCAGTGTACAGGAACGCGGAGACAATGAATGACTGAGCGTTTTGTAGTAAACACAGATGAAATGTGTGAACATGACCTAACCACATGTATGTGGCTCCTGCAGCTGTAGCCAATGTGTTTAGGGGCCACAAACAATAAACCCCCAGAGGCTCCCATTGCATCTCATTGGCTGTTCCCTGGTGGCAATGCGATGACATGACAGGTCGTCCCTAGACTCACCTGTGGGCTGTACAGTCACCGATGTCCCTTCAGAGCGTTTCTGCGTCATAGCGAACCAAGAACCATCCGGGTCCTGGATCCATTCTGTGCCCTGGCAGTAAAACTCGCCCTGATCACTGGTCTGTAGGTTGTAGAGGGTGAGTCGGAAAGTAGAGTCGCCCAGTTTATCCATCCGGACATCCCCCACCGAGTGGCGCTGGCTGTACGATGGCCCCGCCCACACAGAGAAGTTTTGAGTCAGAGAGATGACGTCATCAGCCAGTTCCCCGGACAACCGGTACCATGTGACTGACAGGTGGGTGTGCTGAGAGGAATTCTGGGACACATCACAAGTCACCTGCAGGGAAGACCCTTCAACCTTGTGCAGCGACTGGGGGGCTAAAGAGACCACCAGGGTGTCTGGTATCACTGCAGGGAAGGAAAATAAAATCAACAAAGCACAAAAGGGCAAATACTGGTTCATCTAACATGGATTAAAGGTCAACTAACGTCTCACAAAATCACAATCCAATGGACAGAAAGGAAAAGAACATTAAAGGGCATGTCCACCCCAAAACTATAATCCCCCCACTACTGGCCCCACCATGTAGTGTAGTTTAATCCTTACCTCACATCCCACTCCATAGGGTTCTCCTGTAGTCCCCCCCCCCAAAGTCCCAAAACTGCCCACCAGGAGGCTAGAGATACATATAGGACTGAGCTCAGACCTGGGCCTTCGGGGAGGAAGTTTTTTGGCATCGTACTGAAGCCCGTCTCCCCCTCCTCCCTGCTATCGCCTCCCCCCTCCTCTCCCCAAACGCGAGAATACAAAACCAGAACAGACACAACGGTCCCCAAAAAGCCACCTGAGAACTCCCACTGACCTCCCTCCCTCCCCCTCCCTCTCTCTCCCCCCTCTCCCCTCCCTCTCCTCCTCCCCCCCTCCCTCCCCCCCCCCTCTCTCCCCCCCCTCTCCCCCCTTCCCCCCCCTCCAGAACATCGCACTAACACTCCGTCTCCCTTTATTAGTAACTTACCAGCCAGGTTCATCTTGGCGCTGTAGCTGCCATGGTAGGAGGGGTCGGTGTTGGGTGTGTGGCACTCGTACTCTCCAGCGTCCTGTTCCTGCAGTTGGCGGATATGTAAAAGCGCACGGTCCCCGCTCACTCTCTCCACGTAGATGTCACCGCTTCGCACCCGTGGTAGGTAAATGGCGTAGGAGAAGGACGTGTCCTCTGTGCTGACAATCTGAATCTCTTTCTCCGGGGCCGAGGGCAGGTATATAGACCACAGGAAGTTCTGCTGGGATGGTCCCTTGTAGCCTCGCACACTGCACCACATACTCATGTGAGACCCTGCTGTCCGGTACAGGGGACCCTTCTGTATGGTCACTTCTCGTTGGGCCCAGGACACACCTGAAATAGAATGAATTCCAATCTTAAATCTCTCACCCAGTGGGTTTATTTAAGTTTCTGGTCTCAGCAACGTTTTAAGGGGATTTGAGGAGCAAGGACACAAACGGTCACATAAGTGGGACTGGTTCCAGAAATGAACCCAGTGGGTGAAGGATGACAAGGAGCTGCAGTGATATCAGGTGCTCCTGCAAGTAGAACGGTTAAAGCATTTCACTTGACAAGTACGGGAAACACAGATAACAAAAATGTTATTGTTATTAATGTTAAATGTTTTTATAAAACAATATAATCCTAAATCTTTCCCAAAGAACACAGACTTACTCACATTGCAACCTTGTCCTTATCTCCAATACAGCCCCTGTGTATGTAATGTAGCAGAGCTTCTCTGGAGGGAGATTGACCAAGATTCCATGTGGCAGTAGCACCCCAACACGTCCCTTTAATTGGAGGTCCTATGCCTTGAATACTAAGCATTGGATAGGAGGCCTCTTCCCCCCTTGTTAAAAGCCAGTAGGCGGGGGAAGTGATAGCCTGTAATACTAATCCAATGCAAGGTCAGGGAGACAACCAAGCAGGAGTCAGCCCAGATAACTGACCCAAGGTAAACTGTTAGGACTTTCCATACTGGGGTTACCTTGACGTGGTTGGACACAGATATTGTTATATGGGGCCCAGGAATGTGCATTGATCATCTCTTTTGTTTGTTCTTCCCTTGTATGCAACATCTTTGTTTTCCTCATGTACATTGATGCAACTGTAAAGCACCATGGAAGATGTTGGCGCTATATAAATCCACGAATAATAATAATAACTAGAAAGGGAAAGTTCAAGCATAAACTTTGAATTTGGCATTTTGGAAGGGAATGTGTCTGTTTGTGCTGCAGATTTTAAAACTCAATAATGCCAATGATGAGAATTTTGTTTTTTTTACTTATCCTTTAAATATGGCTGTCACATGAATTAAAGGTAGGTCAGTTGGTGTATGTACCTGTGTCAGGTTGGGGGATAAAAGACTAACCTTTTTGATGATTGGTCAAAATGTGTTTTTTTTTTACTATACTTACCCTTTAAATATAATTGCCACATGAATGAATGGGCACCTCAGTTGGTGTATGTACCTGTGTCAGGTTGGAAGTTGAAAAAACAAACTTTTTTGATTATTGATCAAAATTTATTTTTGACTATAGTTACCCTTTAAGTATGTCTGCCACAGAAATGGAAGGGTAGGTCAGTAGGTGTGTGTAACCGTCTCAGGTTAGGGGTTAAACAAGCAAACTTTTTTGGTGATTGGTCAAAATTAGTTTTTTTGGACTATAGTTACCCTTTAAGTATGGCTGCCACAGAAATGGAGAGTGGGTCAGTAGTGTGTGCCTGGGTAAGGTTGGGGGTTAAAAAAAAAACAACAACTTGTTGATAATTAGTCAAAAAAAATGTTTTGGTTGTCACATTGGGCTGCTAAGTGGCAGATGAAATTCAATGTTGATAAATGGAAGGTGATGCATTTTGGACTTAAAAATCCTTGTGCTACTTATACTATAAATGGCTCTGTGTTAAGTGAATCCCTGTTGGAAAGGGATCTTGGAGTTTTGGTGGATAACAAACTTAAAGGTAGCAAGCAGTGCCAGGCGGCAACAGCCAGAGCCAGCATGGTATTGTCTTGTATAAAGCGAGGTATGGATTCAAGGGAGGAAAATGTAATTCTCCCTCTTTACAAAGCATTGGTAAGGCCTCATTTGGAATATGCAGTGCAATTTTGGAATCCTGTGTACAAAAAGGACATCTTTGAAATGGAAAGGGTTCAGAGAAGGGCAACTAAATTAATAAGGGGATTGGGGGAACTTGAATATGAAGAGAGACTGGAGAAAAGGCGCTTGCGTGGGGATATGATTACTGTGTATAAATACATTAAAGGGCCATACAATAAACTATCTGGGGCATCGTTCACCAATAGAACATGTCAGAGGACACGTGGACATCCCTTAAGACTTGAAGATAAAAGGTTTAGGGTTCAAGTTGGGAAAGGGTTTGTCACTGTGAGAACGGGTAAAGCTATGGAACTGTCTTCCAGTGGACGTTGTTATGGCAGGTTCATTGGTCAGTTTAATAAAAAGTGGATGAGTTTCTACAAACAAGGAATGTTACAAGTACTGGTATTGATACATAAAGTAGAGTTGGGAAAGGGTTTGTCACTGTGAGAACGGGTAAAGCATGGAACTGTCTTCCAGTGGACATTGTTATGGCAGGTTCATGGTCAGTTTAATAAAAAGCTGGATGAGTTTCTACAAACAAGGAATGTTACAAGTTACTGGTATTGATACATAAAGTAGGGTTGGGAAAGGGTTTGTCAATGTGAGAACGGTAAAGCTATGGAACTGTCTTCCAGTGGACGTTGTTATGGCAGGTTCATTGGTCAGTTTATAAAAAAAGCTGGATGGGTTTCTACAAACAAGGAATGTACAAGTTACTGGTATTGATACATAAAGTAGAGTTGGGAAAGGGTTTGTCACTGTGAGAACGGTTAAAGCTATGGAACTGTCTTCCAGTGGACGTTGTTATGGCAGGTTCATTGGTCAGTTATAAAAAGCTGGATGAGTTTCTAAAAAAGGAATGTTACAAGTTACTGGGATTGATACATAAAGTAGAGTTGGGAAAGGGTTTATCACTGTGAGAACGGTAAAGCTATGGAACTGTCTTCCAGTGGACGTTGTTATGGCAGGTTCATTGGTCAGTTTAATAAAAAGGGATGAGTTTCTACAACAAGGAAGTTACAGTTACTGGGATTGATACATAAAGTAGAGTTGGGAAAGGGTTTGTCACTGTGAGAACGGTAAAGCTATGGAACTGCTTCCAGTGGACATTTTATGGCAGGTTCATTGGTCAGTTTAATAAAAAGCTGGATGAGTTTCTACAAACAAGGAATGTTACAAGTTACTGGTATTGATACATAAAGTAGAGTTGGGAAAGGGTTTGTCACCTGTGAGAACGGTAAAGCTATGGAACTGTCTTCCAGTGGACGTTGTTATGGCAGGTTCATTGGTCAGTTTAATAAAAAGCTGGATGAGTTTCTACAAACAAGGAATGTTACAAGTTACTGGTATTGATACATAAAGTAGAGTTGGGAAAGGGTTTGTCATTGTGAGAACGGTATAAGCTATGGAACATGTCTTCCAGTGGACGTTGTTATGGCAGGTTCATTGGTCAGTTTAATATAAAGCTGGATGAGTTTCTTAAAACAAGGAATGTTACAAGTTACTGGTATTGATACATAAGTAGAGTTGATCCGGGAATTTCGATTGCCACGGAGTGCAGGAAGGAATTTTTTCCCCTTCATAAATTTGGTGGGTTTTATGCCTTCCTCTGGATAACAGTTAGGAGGAAATGAGGATATTGCTAGATGGGTTGGACTGGATGGACGTATGTCTTTAATCAACCTCAAATAGTATACTATACTGGTACTGTACTATACGGTACTAACTATACTATACTATACTGTACTGTACTATACTGGACTATACTATACTGATACTATACTATACTGTACTATTGAAGGTACTATACTAGGATACTACTGACTATACTTGTACTATACGTATACGGGAAGACCGAGAGACGAGCGAGACGGGGACGGGACGGGACGGGAGCGGGACGAGACGACGAGACGAGGACGAGACGAACGGACAAGACGAGACCAGACGAACAGAAGAAGACGAAGAGGAGACGAGACCAGACGAAGGACGAGACCAGACGAGACAGACGAAGACGAAGAGGAAACGAGACCGACCAGACGAAGCGAGACCAGACGAACGAGACGAGACGAGACATACCAAACGAACCATACAACAGACGAAACGAAAAGACGAGACAGACCAGACTGAGACGAGACGAACGAACGAGACCAGAACAAGACGAGACCAGACGAGACAGACGAAGACGAAAGGAGACAGAGACCAGACCAGACAGAAGACAACCAGACGAAGACGAGACGAGACGAGACAGAACAGACGATACCAGACTATACAGACGAAGACTAGCTACTAAACCTACCATACTAATACTAACCATACTAAAATACTAACCAGACCATACTAGACATACCATACCATACCATACTATTCTGATGATTACTACATGCACTATACTGTATACTATACTGTACTATACTATACTTTATATATACTAACTATTTTATTAGTCAATGGTATCTCCTTACAAAAACACCTCCCCAATAGAAATGGCCATCCTTGGAAATAACCGTGGATTGAGGTTCTGTGTTTACGGTGCAGGGGTTAGTGTCTTTAGGCACTGGATGTGCAGGGAGTCTTGCTTACAGGTGCGTATGAAATATGGTGAATAATGTGCCCTCTGTTGTAAAATATAAGGTTATTATAAACAAGAAAAACAAGGTAAGTTATACATGGCATAAAACAGTTATAAGCCAAAAATCCTTCTTACAGTATAATGTGCCCCTATGGAACTATATAATTTACAGGATATTCCTGGCTCTGGTGCATTACATGACGATTATGGGTCAATACCCAGAATCCCTGGCTGTTCAGGGTATCCAGCAGTGCGTGCTGAATGTGTGACTCTGCGTGTAACCCGCCTGGAATCTGGATTTTACTGTCACTAATCCACCCAGATCATCAGGGAGAGAGGAAGGTGCTTTAAATTCTGGCAATCAGAAGGCTTTGCTAGAAGCTTACACTTATTCGATATTGAAGGATATTTAAGGGGATGTCGTCAGGTGGTAGCAATCGGAAAAATTGTCACTGAGAGATCAGGGTTAAACACACAAACTGTTCCTAGCTAATTCGATTCCATAAAACATTAATACCCGGCACAGATCCGAGTACTCTGTAACCTGCCATATCTTATCGTATCTCATCCAATCCTATATAACTGTACTCCACCCTAGACCCTGTCTATCTTACTGTATCTCCATCCAATCCATAAACTGTACCTCCACCCAGACCTGTCCATATCTTATCTGTATCTCCATCCATCCTATATAAACTGTACCTCATCCTAGACACGTCCATACTTATCTGTATCCATCCAATCCTATATAACGTACTCCATCTAGACCCTGTCCATTCTATCTGTATCTGCATCCAATCCTATATAACTGACCTCCATCCTAGACCTGCCATATCTTATCTCCATCCAATCTATATAACTGTACCTCCACCCTAGACCCTGTCCATATCTATCTGTATCTCCATCCAATCCTATATAACTGTACCTCCACCCTAGACCTGTCCATATCTTATCTGTATCTCCATCCAATCCTATATAACTGTACCTCCACCCTAGACCCTGTCCATATCTTATCTGTATCTCCATCCAATCCTATATAAGTACCTCCACCCTAGACCCTGTCCATATCTTATCTGTATCTCCATCCAATCCTATATAACTGTACCTCCATCCTAGACCCTGTCCATATCTTATCTGTATCTGCATCCAATCCTATATAACTGTACTCCATCCTAGACCTTGTCCATATCTTATCTGTATCTCCATCCAATCCTATATAACTGTACCTCCATCCTAGACCCTGTCCATATCTTATCTGTATCTGCATCCAATCCTATATAACTGTACCTCCATCCTAGACCTTGTCCATATCTTATCTGTATCTCCATCCAATCCTATTTAACTGTACCTCCATCCTAGACCTTGTCCATATCTTATCTGTGATCTCCATCCAATCCTATAAACTGTACTCACCCTAGACCCTGTCCATATCTTATCTGTATCTGCATCCAATCCTATATAACTGTACCTCCATCCTAGACACTGTCCATATCTTATCTGTATCTCCATCCAATCCTATATAACTGTACCTCCATCCTAGACCTTGTCCATATCTTATCTGTATCTCCATCCAATCCTATATAACTGTACCTCCACCCTAGACTGTCCATATCTTATCTGTATCTCCATCCAATCTATATAACTGTACCTCCACCCTAGACCCTGTCCATATCTTATCTGTATCTCCATCCAATCCTATATAACTGTACCTCCACCCTAGACCCTGTCCATATCTTATCTGTATCTCCATCCAATCATATAACTGTACCTCCATCCTAGACCCTGTCCATATCTTATCTGTATCTCCACCAATCCATATAACTGTACCTCCATAGACCCTGTCCATATCTTATCGTATCTCCATCCCCATCATATAAACTGTACCTCCATCCTAGACCTGTCCATATCTTATCTGTATCTCCTCCAATCCTATAAACTGTACCTCCATCCTAGACCCTTGTCCATATTCTACTGTATCTCCATCCAATCCTATATAACTGTACCTCCACCCTAGACCCTGTCCATATCTTATCTGTCATCCAATCCTATATAACTGTACCTCCATCCTAGACCCTGTCCATATCTTATCTGTATCTCCATCCAATCCTATATAACTGTACCTCCATCCTAGACCCTGTCCATATCTTATCTGTATCTCCATCCAATCCTATATAACTGTACCTCCATCCTAGACCCTGCCTATCTTATATGTTCTCCATCCAATCCTATATAACGTACCTCCACCCTAGACCCTGTCCATATCTTATCTGTATCTGCATCCAATCCTATATAACTGTACCTCCATCCTAGACCTGTCCATATCTTATCTGTATCTCCATCCAATCCTATATAACTGTACCTCCACCCTAGACCCTGTCCATATCTTATCTGTATCTCCATCCAATCCTATATAACTGTACCTCCATCCTAGACCTGTCCATATCTTATCTGTATCTCCATCCAATCCTATATAACTGTACCTCCACCCTAGACCCTGTCCATATCTTATCTGTATCTCCATCCAATCCTATAAACTGTACCTCCATCCTAGACCCTGTCCATATCTTATCTCCATCCAATCCTATATAACTGTACCTCCATCTAGACCCTGTCCATATTATCTGTTATCTCCATCCCAATCCTATATAACTGTACCTCACCCTAGACCCTGTCCATATCTTATCTGTATCTCCACCAATCCTATATAACTGTACCTCCATCCTAGACCCTGTCCCATCTTATCTGTATCTCCATCCAATCCTATATAACGTACCTCCACCTAGACCCTGTCCATATTCTGTATCTCCATCCAATCCATATATAACTGTACTCCACCTAGCCCTGTCCATATTACTTATCTCCATCCAATCTATATAACTGTACCTCCACCCTAGACCCTGTCCATATCTTATCTGTATCTCCATCCAATCCTATAAACGTACCTCCATCCTAGACCCTGTCCATATTCTTACTGTATCTCCATCCAATCCTATATAACTGTACCTCCACCCTAGACCCTGTCCATATCTTATCTGATCTCCATCCCAATCCTATATAACTGTACCTCCACCCTAGACCCTGTCCATATCATCTGTATCTCCATCCAATCCTATATAACGTACCTCCATCCTAGACCCTGTCCATATCTATCTGTATCTGATCCAATCAACTTATAACTGTACCTCCATCTAGACCTGTCCATATCTTATCTGTATCTCCATCCAATCCTATATAACTGTACCTCCATCCTAGACCTGTCCATAATCTATCTGTATCTGCATCCAATCCTATATAAATGTACCTCCATCCTAGACCTGTCCATTCTTATCTGTATCTCCATCCAATCTATATAACTGTACCTCCATCCTAGACCTGTCCATATACTTATCTGTATCTCCATCCAATCCTATATAAATGTACCTCCACCCTAGACCCTGTCCATATCTTATCTGTATCGCATCCAATCCTATATAACTGTACCCTCCACCCTAGACCCTGTCCATATCTTATCTGTATCTGCATCCAATCCTATATAACTGTACCTCCATCCTAGACCCTGTCCATATCTTATCTGTATCTCCATCCAATCCTATATAACTGTACCTCCATCCTAGACCCTGTCCATATCTTATCTGTATCTGCATCCAATCCTATATAACTGGACCTCCATCCTAGACCCTGTCCATATCTTATCTGTATCTGCATCCAATCCTATATAACTGTACCTCCATCCTAGACCCTGTCCATATCTTATCTGTATCTCCATCCAATCCTATATAACTGTACCTCCACCCTAGACCCTGTCCATATCTATCTGTATCTCCATCCAATCCTATATAACTGTACCTCACCCTAGACCCTGTCCATATCTTATCTGTATCTCCATCCAATCCTATATAAACTGTACCTCCACCCTAGACCTGTCCATATCTTATCTGTATTCTCCATCCAATCCTATATACTGTACCTCCACCCTAGACCCTGTCCATATCTTATCTGTATCTCCATCAATCCTATATAACTGTACCTCCATCCTAGACCCTGTCCATATCTTATCTGTATCTCATCCAATCCTATATAAACGTACCTCCATCTAGACCCGTCCAATCTTATCTGTATCTCCATCCAATCCTATATAACTGTACCTCCATCCTAGACCCTGTCCATTCATCTGTATCTGCATCCAATCCTATATAACTGTACTCCATCCTAGACCCTGTCCATATCTTATCTGTATCTCCATCCAATCCTATATAACTGTACCTCCATCCTAGACCCTGTCCATATCTTATCTGTATCTCCCATCCAATCCTATATAACTGTACCTCCATCCTAGACCCTGTCCATATCTTATCTGTATCTCCATCCATCTATAAACTGGTACCTCCATCCAGACCCTGTCCATATCTTATCTGTATCTCATCCAATCTATATAACTGTACCTCCATCCTAGACCCTGTCCATATCTTATCGTATTCCATCCAATCCGATATAACTGTACCTCCATCCTAGACCTGTCTCATATCTTATCTGTATCTCATCCAATCCTATATAACTGTACCTCCATCCTAGACCCTGTCCATATCTTATCTGTATCCCATCCAATCCTATATAACGTACCTCCATCCTAGACCCTGTCCATATCTATCTCCATCCAATCCTATATAACTACCTCACCCTAGCCTGTCCATATCTTATCTGTACTCCATCCAATCTATATAACTGTACCTCCACCTAGACCTGTCCATATCTTATCTGTATCTCCATCCAATCCATATATAACTGTACCTCCACCTAGACTGTCCAATTTATCTGTATCTCCATCCAATCCTATATAACTGTACCTCCATCCTAGACCCGTCCATATCTTATCTCCATCCAATCCTATATAACTGTACCTCCATCCTAGACCCTGTCCATATCTTATCTGTATCTCCATCCAATCCTATATAACTGTACCTCCATCCTAGACCTGTCCATATCTTATCTCCATCCAATCCTATATAACTGTACCTCCACCCTAGACCCTGTCATATCTTATCTGTATCTCCATCCAATCCTATATAACTGTACCTCCACCCTAGACCCTGTCCATATCTTATCTGTATCTCCATCCATCTATATAACTGTACCTCCACCTAGACCCTGTCAATATCTTATGTATCTCCATCCAATCCTATATAACTGTACCTCCACCCTAGACCCTGTCCATATCTATCTGTATCTCCATCCAATCCTATATAACTGTACCTCCACCCTAGACCCTGTCCATATCTTATCTGTATCTCCATCCAATCCTATATAACTGTCTACCTCCACCCTAGACCCTGTCCATATCTATCTGTATCTCCATCAATCCTATATAACTGTACCTCCACCCAGACCCTGTCCATATCTTATCTGTATCTCCATCCAATCCTATATAACTGTACCTCCACCCTAGACCCTGTCCATATCTTATCTGTATCTCCATCCAATCCTATATAACTGTACCTCCACCCTAGACCCTGTCCATATCTTATCTGTATCTCCATCCAATCCTATATAATGTGCCTCTAATGTAAAAAATACATTGTAAAATTCCAAATTGAGCCAAAGACACTAGTTAAAAAACCATATTCCTCAGGAGCAAGAGAGTTAATGGGACTAGATTCCACTGGCCCTCTGCCAGTTGTGGTTTCCCCATTATAATCCAAACGGCCGGGGAGACAAGTTAAACCAATACATCCAGTGAACATCTGCAAGGAAATCTCTAGGATTAAGGAGACAGGAAGAGTGATATAACCCCCTCTTCCCAGTAACATCACTGAATCCGGTGTTCTCAGGACCAAATCAGGGACGCCAGCAACAAACGACACCGACCCAAAAACAGAACACCCACTCAGACGACAGCACAAGAGGACCCACCACCACCAAGAAACCAGAACAGGCTCACGCAGCCGACCGAGAAACAAGAGAGCCCCCAGCAGCCCAAGACACCAAGGAGGCCCAACCCAGCACCAAGACACCAGAAGGAGGCCCCCCCCGAGCCGAAGACACAAGAGAGCCCACCACCGAGCCAAGACACAAGAGGAGGCCACCACCCGGAGACCCAAGACACAAGAGGAGCCCACCACCCAGGCCAAACACAAGAGGAGGCCCACCAACCCGAGCCCAAACACAAGAGGCCCACCACCTCGAGCCCAAGACACAAGAGGAGGCCCACCACCCGAGCCCAAACAACAGAGGAGGCCCCACACCGAGCAGAAGAAACAAGAGGAGGCCCACCACAGAGCCGAAGACACAGAGGAGGCCAACCACCGAGCCAAGACACAAGAGGAGGCACACACCGAGCCCAAGCACAAGAGAGGCCCCCACCCGAGCCGAAGACACAAGAGGAGGCCCACCAGCCGAGCCGAGACACAAAGGGAGGCCCACCACCCGAGAGAAGACTACAAAGGAGGCCCAACAGGCCTACGACACGCAAGAAGGAGGCCCACCAGCCGAGCCAGAAAACAAGAGGAGGCCACCACAGCCGAGCCCAGACACAAGAGGAGGCCCACCAGCCGAGCCCAAGACACAAGAGGAGGCCCCCACCAGCGACCGGCAAGACACAAAGGAGGCCCACCTGAGAGCCAAGACACAAGAAGGCCCACAGCCGAGCCAAGAACACAAAGGAGGCCCACACGAGCCCAAGACACAAGAGGAGGCCCACCAAGCAGCCAAGACACAAGAGGAGGCCCACCAGCCGAGCCCAAGACACAAGGAGGAGCCCACCAGCCGCCCAAGACACAAGAGGAGGCCAACCAGCCGAGCCAAGACACAAAGGAGGCCCACCCCAGCCGACGAAGACACAAGAGGTAGGCCCACCCCCCGAGCCCAAGACACAAGAGAGGCCCACCAGCCGAGCCCAAGACACAAGAGGAGGCACCACCAGCCGGCCGAAGACACAAGAGGAGGCCCACCAGCCGAGCAAGACACAAGAGGAGGCCCACCACCCAGAGCCCAAGACACAAGAGGAGGCCCACAGCCGAGCCCAAGACACAAGAGGAGGCCCACCAGACGAGCCCAAGACACAAAGGAGGGCCCCAGCCGAGCCGAAGACACAAGAGGAGGCCCCAGCCCCGCCGAGCCAAACACAAGAGGAGGCCCACAAGCCGAGCCCAAGACACAAAGAGGAGGCCCACCAGCCGAGCCCAAGACACAAGAGGAGGCCACCAGCCGAGCCGAAGACACAAGAGGAGGCCCACCAGCCGAGCCGAAGACACAAGAGGAGGCCCACCAGCCGAGACCAAGACACAAGAGGAGCCCCCAGCCGAGCCGAAGACCAAGAGGAGGCCCACCAACCGAGCCAAGACACAAGAGGAGGCCCACCACCCGAGCCCAAGACACAAGAGGAGGCCCACCACCCGAGCCAAAGAAGACACAAGAGGAGGCCCACCAGCCGAGCCGAAGACACAAGAGGAGGCCCACAGCCGAGCCCAAGGACACAAGAGGAGGCCCACCACCCGGAGCCCAAGACCAAGAGGAGGCCCACCACCGAGCCCAAACACAAGAGGAGGCCCACCACCCGAGCCCAAGACACAAGGAGGAGGCCACCACCCGAGCCGAAGACACAAGAGGAGGCCCACCACCGAGCCAAGACACAAGAGGAGCCCACCAGCCGAGCGCCAAGACACAAAGAGGAGGCCCACCAGAGAGCCGAAGACACAAGAGGAGGCCCACCACCCGAGCCCAGACACAAGAGGAGGCCAACCAGCCGAGCCGAAGACACAAGAGGAGGCCCACAAGCCGGAGCCGAAGACACAAGAGGAGGCCCACACCCGAGCCGAGACACAGAGGAGGCCCACCAGCCGAGCCCAAGACACAAGAGGAGGCCCACCAGCCGAGCCGAAGACACAAGAGGAGGCCCACCAGCGAGAGAAACACAAGAGGCCCACAGCCGAGCCCAATGACACAAGAGGATGCCCACCAGCCGAGCCCAAGACACAAGAGGAGCCCACCACCCGACCCAAAGACACAAGAGGAGGCCCACCACCCAGCCAAGACAAAGAGGAGGCCACCACCGAGCCCAAGACACAAGAGAGGCCCACCAGCCAGCCCAAGACACAATAGGAGGCCCACCAGCCGAGCCCAAGACACAAGAGGAGGCCCACCATCCGATCCAAGACACAAGATGAGTGCCCACCACCCGACCAATGACCACAAGAGATGCCAACCATCCAACACAATATTATCCCACCACCCATAATGAAACCAATATTATTCCCACCACCCTATCCCTAATACACAATATTATTCCCCCCATCCTGTAGATGGAATGTGCTGTGGGTTTAAAGTTTACCCTTTCCATCTATCCCCTTAGTACTTTTCAATTCTTGTGTGAGCAGCTGGTCCATATCCCAGTTATCCAGTTATCCAGTGATCCAGCTATAAATACATCTCTGTAAAAAAACAACACGGCAGGTGCCAGCTGGGGGCCAGTGATTAAGTTGGTACACGCGGTACGATATATTTTGTTTAATTGTGCCAACATATCAGCAAGAATGTTAAGTCGTGACGGACCATACAGACTGGTTAAATTCAAGTGATCAGGGGGCGGCAAGTGGAGCGAGGCGAATGTATACACTAGACTACAGCGACACGACAACCGCGACACGACGACGACGACGAGACGACTACGACGACACACGACGGACGACGACACGGACGAGAAACGAACGACACAGGACGACGACACTACGACGAGACAACGACCACCACGACACGCCGAGGAACACGACACACTGACACCGACGACGTAACACCGACGACGCACGGACACACGACGACGACGACGACGACTACGACGACGACGAGACGACTACACGACATAAACGACGAAACACGACGAACACTACTACGACGACGAGACACTACACACTACTATCTCTACTTTGACTACTACATATTACTACACTACTACTACTACTACATTCTTGGCTTAGTTAATAAAAGATACAAACTTTGCCGGTGGATCCAATCAGATGTCAGTTTTTTTACCACTGTACAGCAGTTATTTAACCCCTTATTGGCTGATGCAGAGTAACAGCCCCTAATTTACACTCACCCAGACACATGTAGGATTGACAATGACCTTCGGGTCATTTTCCTGCTAAAATATTTATGGGCAGATGCTACACATAGTGGCCACTCTCCCAGGGGGCACCCCCAAGGTTGTTTCCTCGCTCTCTTCCCCCAGCTGTCACTCTCTCTGGGATAAAAGAAAATGGAGTGCATTAGTCCCATTATTTATTAATAACCCAATTAGATTCCCTAAAGATGGCCATACACTATTACGCTGGTTATCACCATCTTAAACCGACCAATACTGTGATAGACCGATGTACAATGTTAGATCTACGTAAATGTTCAACGTTCAATATGATTGGTGATTAATGTTTAATGTCGTCTATTGTGTGGTTACATCACATCAACATTTAATCAGAAACTGAGAAATATTACAATCATTTTACCAATCAACTTAAACAAACGACTTTCAATCGATATTACGATCTAATGTCGCATAATAACATCAGGAAAATGTATGTCACTATAATAGGGAAAACACCTTGTAACATGCGTTCAAGGTTTATCATCCAGGTACGGTTATCTGTAATATCATCCATCCAGGTACGGTTATGCTGTAATTATCATCCAGGTCAGGTATATCTGTAA
Source organism: Hymenochirus boettgeri (assembly GCA_019447015.1). Classification (NCBI taxonomy): domain Eukaryota; kingdom Metazoa; phylum Chordata; class Amphibia; order Anura; family Pipidae; genus Hymenochirus; species Hymenochirus boettgeri. Next base: position 14,035 of record JAACNH010003259.1, on the reverse strand, counting down.
TATTCATCCATCCAGGTCACGGTATATCTGTAATATTCATCCATCCAGGTTTTAACGTATTTATCTGTAATATCATCCATCCAGGTCACGGTTATATATGTAATATTATCCATCCGGGTCACGGTATATTGTAATATTCATCCATCCAGGTTACGGTATATCTGTAATATTCATCCATCGGGTCACGGTATATCTGTAATATTCATCCATCCAGGTTACGGTATATCTGTAATATTCATCCATCCAGGTCACGTGTATATCTGTAATATTACCATCCAGGTACGGTATATCTGTAATATTCATCCATCCATGGTCCGGTCTATCTGTAATATTATTCTCCAGGTCACGGTTATACGGTAATAGTCATTTCATCCAGGTCACGGGTATATCTGTAATATTCATCCATCAGGTCACGGTCTATCTCTAATATTCATCATCCAGGTCACGGTATATCGTGTAATATTCACCCATCCAGGTCACGGTATATCTGTAATATTCATTCATCAGTCACGGTATATCTGCTATTCATCCATCCAGGTCACGGTATATCTGTAATATATCATCCAGGTCACGGTATATCTGTAATATTCATCCATAGGTAACGGTTCTAGCTGTAATATCATCATCCAGGTCACGGTATATCTGTAATATTCATCATCCAGGCAGTACTGAATCGTAATATTCATCCATCAGGTCACTGTTATATCTGTAATATTCATTCATCCAAGGTCACGGTATATCTGTAATAAATTCATCCATCCAGGTCACGGTATATCTGTAATATTAATCCATCCAGGTCACGGTATTATCTGTAATTAATATTCATCCATCCAGGTCACGGTATATCTGTAATATTCATCATCCAGGTCACGGTATGTCGTAAATTATCCATTCAGGTCACGGTTATATCTTCAATATTAATCATCGTCAGGATATATCTGTAATATTCATCCATCCAGGTCACGGTATATCTGTAATATTCATCCATCAGGTCACGGTATATCTGAATATTACCATCCAGGTACAGTTTCTTAATATTCATCATCCAGGTCACGTATATCTGTAATATTCATCCATCCAGGGTCACGGTATATCTGTAATATTCATCAATCCAGGTCACGGTATATCTGTAATATTCATCCATCCAGGTCACGGTATATCTGTAATATTCATCCATAGCCAGTGTCACGAGGTCTATCTGTAATATTCAATCAATTCCAGGTCACGGTCTATCTGTTAAATTCATCCATCCAGGTCACGGTATATCTGTAATATTTCATCCATCCAGGTCAACGGTAATCTGTAATATTCATCCATCCAGGTCACTGTTAATCTGTAATATTCATTCATCCACGGTCATGTACATCTGTAATATCATCCATCCAGGTTCACGGTATAGTAATATTCATTCACCAGGTACCGAGTATATCTGGTAATATTTCATCCATCCAGGTCACGGTATATCTGTAATATCTCAGTCACCTTGTCACGGTCATATCTGTAATATTATTCCATCCAGGGTCACAGTATATCTGTTCATGTCATCAATCCAGGTCACGGTATTCGTAATATTATCCATCCAGGTCACGCGTATATCTGGAATATTCATTCATCAGGTCCACGCATCTATCTGTAATATTCATCCATCCACGGTGAAACTGTCATATCTGCCAATTATTCATTCAATCCAGGTCATGGTATATCTGTAAAATTCATTCAGGTTCATGGTATATCTATATTCATTCATCAGGTCATGGATATTCTGTAATATTCATCCATCCGGCACGGTATTCGTAAGATTCATCATCCAGGTCACGGTATATCTGTAATATTCATCCATCCAGGTCACTGGTATATCTGTAATATTCATTCATCCAGTCATGGCATATCTGTTAAAATTCATTCATCAGGTCATGGTATATCTAATATATTCATCAGGTATGGTAGATCTGTATATTCATTATCCAGGTCACGGTTCTATCTGAATATTCCTCCATCCAGGTCACTGGTATATCTGTAATATTCACCATCCAGGTCATGGTATATCTGTGAATATTCATTCATACCAGGTCAGGTCTATCTGTAAATAATCCATCCAAGTCAGATATCGTTATTCATCCCTCAGGTCAGGGTATATCGGTAATATTCATCATCCAGGTCATGGTACTATCTGTAATATTTATTATCCAGGTCACGGTATATCTGTATATTAATTCATTCCAGGGTCATGGTAACGTTAATATTCACCCTTTCCCGCACGGCTATATCCCACTTTTTATGCTCAGGTATTGATATGCTGTATATTCATCCATCCAGGTCATTGATATTACAGATATACATGACCTGGATGGATAAATTACAGATATACCAGACTGGATTGAATATTACAGATATACCGATATATCCATATAGATGGAATTGATAGTAAGCTTGCAAGGGCAGGACCTCTCACCTAATGTTACATGTTTCAAGACACGTATAATTTCATGATGCTGATACGTATTAGATGTTTATGGAGTGAATTCTACTGTCCCCCCTATACGGCATTTTGTATCTATATTGCACAGCGCTGTTGTCCCAAGTGGCTATATAAATAAACATATACATAATACGGTATAATCTGTATTGTTATAATGTACAGCGCTGTGTACCCAAGTGGGCTGATAAATTAAACATTATACATACATGTCGTATAATCTTTATTTTTATAATGTACAGCGCTGCGTCCCCAAGTGGCGTATATAAATAAACATATACATACATACTGTATAATCTGATGTTATAATGTACAGCGCTGTGTACCCAAGTGGCGCTATATAAATACATATACATACATACTGTATAATCTGTATTGTTAATGTACACAGCGCTGTGTATCAAGTGGCGCTATAAGTATAAACAATACATACATACTGTATAATTATATTGTTATAATGTAAGCGCTGTGTGTGTACCAAGTGGCGCTATTATAAATAAAAACTATACAATACATACTGTATAATCTGTATTGTTATATGTACAGCGCTGTGTACCAAGTGGCGCTTATAAATAAAACATATAATACATACTGTATAATATGCTATGTTATATGTACAGGCTGTTACCCAAGTGGCGCTATATAAATAAACATACATACATACTGTATAATCTGTATTGGTTAATGTACAGCGCGCGCTCCCCAAGTTGGCGATATATAATATAAACATATACATACATACTGTATATCTGTATTGTTATAATGTACAACGCTGTGTCCCCAAGTGGCGCTATATAAATAACATATACATACTACTGTAATACTGATTGTTATAATGTACAGCGCTGTGGTACCCAAGTGGCGCTATATAAATAAACATAACATACATACTGTATAATCTGTATTGTTAATGTACAGCGTGTGTACCCAAGTGCGCTATATAATAAACATATACATACATACTGTTATAATCTATATGTGATAATGTACAACGCTTGTGTATCCAAGTGGCGCTATATAAATAAACATATACCTAAATACTGTATAATCGTATGTTATAATATGTACAGCGCTGTGTACCCAGTGCGCGATATAAATAACCTATACTACAACAGGTATAATTGTATTGTTATAATGTAACGCTGTGTCCACAGTGGGATAAAAATAAACAACATAATACTGTATAATTGTATGGTATAAATACAGCGCTGTGTACCAAGTGGCGCTATATAAATAAACATATATACATACATACGTCATGTAATCTGGTTGAATGTAAAGCGCGTGTCCCCGCAAGTGCGTATATAAACATATACATACTGTATAATCTGTATTTTTCTAAGTTACAGCGCTGGTCACAAGTGGCGCTATATAAATCCAATATACCATACTATACGTTATTAATTGATGTTGTTATATGTACAGCGCTGTGTCCCAAAGTGGCGCTATATAAATAAACATATACATACATACTGTATAATCTGTATTGTTATAATGTACAGCGCTGCGTCCCCAAGTGGGACTATATAAATAAACATATAATACATACTGTATAATCTGTATTGTTTATAATGTAGCAGCGCTGTGTACCAAGTGGCGGTGATATAAAATAAACATATACATATATACTGTATATCTGTATTGTTAAATGTACAGCGCTGGCCCCAAGTGGCGCTATATAAATAAACATATACAACATACTGTATAATCTGTATTGTTATAGTGTACAGCGCTGTGGTCCAAGTGATGTATATAAATAAAAACTATACATACATACTGTATCTCTTGTATTTTATAATGTACAGCGCTGTGTACCCAAGTGGCGCGATATAAATAAAACATATACATACATACTGTCATAATCTGTATTGTTATAATGTACAGCGACTGTGTCCCAAGTGGCGCTATATAAATAAACATATACATATATACTGTATAATCTGTATTGTTTATAAGTGTACAGCGCTGTGTCCCCAAGTGGCGCTATATAAATAAACATATACATACATACTGTATAATGCTGTATTGTTATAATGTACAGCGCTGTGTCCCCAGTGGTGCGCTATATAAATAAACATATACATACATACTGATATCTGTATTGTTATAAGTGTACCAGCGCTGTGTCCCAAGTGGCGCTTATAATACATAACATACTGTATTTAAATCTGTATGTTATAAGTACAGCGCTGTGTCCCCAAGTGGTGCATATAAATAAACATATACATACAGACTGTATAATCTGTATTGTTATAATATACAGCGCTGTGTACCAAGTGGCGGCTATTATAAATAAACATATACATACATACTGTATAATCTGATAGTGTATAATGTACAGCGCTGGTCCCCAAGTGGCGCTATATAAATAAACAATACAAACATACTGTATAATCGTATTGTTATAATGTACAGCGCTTGGTGCCCCAAGTGGCGCTATATAAAATAAACATATGCATACATACTGTATAATCTTTTGTTATAATGTACAGCGCTGTGTCCCCAAGTGGCGCTATATAAATAAACATATACATACATACTGTATAATCTGTATTGTATATGTACAGCGTGTGTACCCAAGTGGCACTAATAAATAAAATATACGTACATACGTATCATCTGTAGTGTATAATGTACAGCGCTGTGTCCCAATGGCGCATATAAATAAACATATACATACAACTGTATAACCTGTAGTTATATGTACAGCGCGTGTCCCCAAGTGGCGATATTAAACATATACATACATACTGTATAATCTAGTATAATGTCAGCGCCTGTGTCCCAAGTGGCGCTTATAAAAAATATACATACATACTGATACAATGTATTGTTATAATGTACAACGTTGTGTCCCCAAGTGGTGCTATATAAATAAAAATATACATACCATTGTATAATCTGTATTGTGTATAATGTACAACGCTGTGTCCCCATAGTTGCATATATAACATACAAATACTGTATAATCTGTATTGTTATAATTACAGCGCTGTGTACCAGGATAAGTGACAGGCGATATAAATAAACATATATCTCTGTCTAATCTGTAAGATTTCAATGTACAGCGCTGTGTCAAGTGGCGCAATAAATAACATATACATACTGTATAACTGATGTTATATGTACAAACGCTGTTGTACCCAAGGGCGCATAATAACATAATAAATAACTACCCTGTAAATCCTGTATGTCTATTAATGGTACGCGCTGTGTACCAAGTGGCCGCCGTATATAAATTACACTACATCTGTATAAGTCTGTTATTTTGTTATTACGTGTAGCAAGCGCTGGTACCCCACCCCCAAGCTGGCCCCCCCTATATACTATACTATTCTATATATATATTCACCTGTTAGTATTCAATACTTTATTTCTGTATATTAATATAACTGATTCTCTATTTATGACTGTTTATTATTTCCAATCACATATACGGATATTACCAACCCCCATATATTCCTGCTCCCCCCTATATTATACATTGATAGCCCGATTCTATCAGTCCCCATAATGCACACCTCGTAAATTAAATGGCAATATTAGCAAGTCACCAAGGAGACCATATAAAAGCACGAGGCCGACAGGCGGGAGTTCCCTATAACAGGCACATAACTCCAATGCCGCTGACTTCTAATATCCTATAATTACATTGGGGTGCATTATTTATTACTCACTACCCTTTACCCCTTTGTGGCTTCGGGTTTCTTCTCCTGGAACTGTAAGATATAAGGCTATAATAATCCTTACAGTTCTCCCATCGAAAATACCACTACGGGGTAGGTTATATTATAGTATCTACCGTATATATCGTGAAATATTCATTAGATTATAATTATTTAATCGTATATATATCGTGATTATCATCTGTATATTATCGGATTAATAATCTAGATATGTATATTCTTATCATTCTTATCGTAATATAATATTATTTATATCATTATTTATTCGTAAATTTATCTGTTTATGTAATTAGATCAACTGGACTTGAAGTTGTAGGGTTCTTGAAGATTTCGCTAGTGCATCCGACTGGATCTCCTCATCATTAGCAATGACTTGATACAACGAATTGTGGCCAATTATGTACAGCATTCTGAAATTGAGGATCCAGTCGCCGAATCGACTACGAAACGTCTTCACGAACTAAACTTCAGCCGTCCAATCATTGAATACCACACGATATACCATGACCTGATGAATGAAGACCTCACAACGCATATTCTGAATTAAGATTTATTATATAGTTTATATATTATATCTAGTTACTTTATATCTATTAATGATTATTATAATTATTATAATTGATTATATTTAGTATTATGACTCATTATTTTCTATCTGGTATATTATATTGTTATAATATTATTATTATATTATTAAATATTATTTAGTCTCACCTCTCCCTGGCTTCCCTTTCCTTTGCCCTTCTCCCCTTTTTTTTCCTCCCCATCTTAGCGATTATCTCTGTATTACTGTTGAGTTATTTATTATACTGTATATCTGAAGATGCTTATATCTGTATACCCTACCTTTATTCTATATTATCATAGCTTATTATAACATTATTTATTAGTGTATATCTGTATAATATTATTCATCTTCATTATTAATTATTATGATTATTATCATATTTTATCTATTATCTTATAATTCATTGCATCTCTATGTATTAATTATCATTAATCTGACTCTATATAACTTACCTACTTACTTATACTTATATCGTACATCTTCATATTACTCCACTTCAACATTTATATCTGTCATATTACCTATTATACATCTGTACTATTATATGATTAATCATATTATACTCTGTATATTGGACTATTATCATCTATACTCGATCCACTACCCAATAATGAGCTGTCTCTATACCTACCGTATACTGGCACATTGATAATTAAGGGGCCTGTTTGTGGGGAAGATAACTAGAATGCATCTCTGGTACCCAATGCGCTCAGGGTGTGAAATAGACGGAAGTTGGCGCCACCCCTCTGTTGTGCCGCTCCAGTAACGGAACCTTGCATGAACAACCGAATCCGGTGACCCCACTGGGCCCCAACTGACAGGGTGCTAGGGGTCAGGCTGGCACGTACACAGCGTGTGTTAACATCTTCATCTGGCCCAGTAAAGACTAGCAATAAAGACTCAACGAGTCAAATTATGCAACCAGATTGTTTGTTTAACCTCTTCCCAGAACCCCAAGGTATTAACCCCATTTCATGCCGAGGGATGACACTATGGGGAGTAGAAAGAAGGTATGATTAACCTCTCCCTGACAAGGGATTAACCCATTCACTGCCATAGGGATAAAACTATGGGGAGGAGAAAGAAGGTTGATTACCTCTTCTGACAACGGATTAACCATTCACTGCCTAGGGATAACAATATGGGGAGGAGAGAAGAAGTAGATTAACTCTTCCCCAGACAAGTATAACCAATTCACTGCCGTAGGGATCACTATAAAAAAGTAATTAACCTCTTCCCAGACATGTGGTTTTAACATGTCAGGCTGCGTTGGGGATAACACTATTAGAGAAAGAAGGTAGATTAACCTATTCCCTGACAAGGTATAAACCCATTCAATGCCATAGGATGACACTTGGGGAGGGAGAGAAAGAAGGTAGATTAACTCTTCCCTGACAAGGTATTAACCCAATCACTGCCGTAGGGATAACACTATGGGGAGAGAAAGAAGTAGATAACCTCTTCCCAGACAGGTATAAACCCATTCAATGCCGAGGGGAGACCTATGGTGGAGGGGAGAGAAAGAAGGTAGATTAACCTCTCCCGACAATGTATTAACCCATCACTGCAGTAGGAGAACACTATGGGGAGAGAAAGAAGGTGAATTAACCTCTTCCTGCAAAGTATTAACTCATTCAACTGCTGTAGGGATAACACTATTGGGGAGAGAAAGAAGGTAGATAACCTCTCCCTGACAAGGTATTAACATTCACCTGCCTAGGGATAACATGGGGAGAGAAAGAAGGTAGATTAAACCTCTTCCCTGACAAGGTATTAACCCATCAACTGCCGTAGGGATGACACTATGGGGAGAGAGAAAGAAGGTAGATTAACCATCTTCCCAGACAAGGTATAAACCCATTCACGCCGTAGGGATGACACTATGGGGGGGGAGAGAAAGAAGGTAGATTAACCTCTTCCCTGACAAGGTATTAACCATTCACTGCCGTAGGGATGAAACTATGGGGGAGAGAAAGAAGGTAGATTAACACTTCTTCCCCTGACAAGGTATTAACCCATCAACTGCCATAGGGATACATATGGGGGAGAAAGAAGGTAGATTAACTCTTCCTGACAAGGTATTAACCCATTCACTGCCCGCAGGGATACACTATGGGGGAGAGAAAGAAGGTAGATTAACCCTCTCCTGACAAGGTATAACCCATTCACTGCCGTAGGGATAACAACTATGCGGAGAGAAAGAAGGAGATTAACCTCTTCCCTTGGACAAGGATTAACCCATCACTTTCGGGTCAGTGTAGTGGATTATGTCACTATGGGGATATGAGAAAGAAGGTTAGTACCCTCGTTCCCGACAAGGTTTATTAACCATTCACTGCCGTAGGGATAACACTATGGGGGAGAGGAAAGAAGGTAGATTAACCTCGTCCTCTGGACAAGGTATTAACCATTCACTGCCGTACGGATGAACATGGGGGCCGGAAAGAAGGTAGAGTAGATAACCTCATTCCCTGACAAGTATTAAACCATCTCACGCACCTGTAGGACCTCTGAACAACTTTATGGGGAGAGAAAGAAGGTTAGATTAACATTTCCACTGACAAGTATTAACCCATTTCACTGCCGTAGGGATACACTATGGGGGGGAGAAGAGGTAGATTAACCTCTTCCATGACAAAGTATTAACCATTCACTCGTTAGATAAACACTATGGGAGGGGAGAGAAGAAGGTAGATTAACTCCTTTCCTTTTGACAAGAGTATAACACATTCCACTGCCGTAGGGAGTGACATATGGGGGAGGAGAAAGACGGTTAGATTAACCTCTTCACTGACAAGGTATTAACCCATTCAGCCGTAGGGATAACACTATGGGCGAGAGAAAGGAAGGTAGATTAACCTCTTCCTGACAAGAATAACCCAATCACTGCCGTAGGGAGGGATGACACTATGGGGAGAGGAAGAAGGTAGATTAACCTCTTCCCTGACACGGTATTACCAATCACTGCACGTAAAGGGAAACAACTATGGGGAGAGAAAGAAGAAGGTGATTACCTCTTCCCTGACAAAGTATAACCCATTCACTGCGGTAGGGAGCACACTATGGGGGAGAAAGAGGAGAGTAACCTTGTCCAGACAAAGGTTATTAACCCATTCACTGCCGTAGGGATGACACACTATGGGAGAGAGAAAGAAGGAGAGTTAACCTCTTCCCTGACAAGGTATTAACCCATTCACTGCCATAGGGATGGACACTATGGGGAGAGAAAAGAATGGTAGATCTAACCTCTTCCCTGACAAGGTCATTACCCATTCACTGCATAGGGGATGACATATGGGGAGAGGAGAAAGAAGGTAGATTAACTCTTCCCTGACAAGGTATTACCCCATTCATGCCATAGGGATAACCACTAGGGGAGGAAGAGAAGAAGGTAGAGTAACCTCTCCCTCGACAAAGGTATTAACCCATTCACTACCATAGAGACACTATGGGGGAGAGAAAGAAGGTAGATTACCTCTTCCCCTGACAAGGTATCTAACCATTCACTGCATAGGGATAACACTTAGGGGAGAGAAAGTACGTAGATAACCTCTTCCCTGAAAGTTATTAACACCCCCATTCCATGCCATAGGGATTAACCTAGGGGAGAGAAAGAAGTGGTAATTAACATATTTACCTGACAAGGTTATTAACCCATTCACTGCATAGGGATAACACATGGGAGAGAAAGAAGGTAGATTAAACTCTTCCCGTGACAAGGTATTACCCCATTCACTGCCATAGGGATAACACATGGGGAGAGAGAAGAAGGTAGATTAACCTCTTCCCTGACAAGGTATTACCCGTTCACTGCCGTAGGATAACACTATGGGGAGAGAAAGAAGGTAGATTAACCTCTTCTCCTGTACAAGTATTAACCCATTCACTGCATAGGGATAACACTATGTGGAGAGAAAGAAGGTATAGATTAACCTCTTCCCTGACAAGGTATCACCCATTCACGGCCATAGGGATAAACCACTATGGGAGAGAAAGAAGGGTAGGATTAACCTCTTCCCTACAAGGTATTAAACCCATTCACGCTGTAGGATAAACCACTATGGGAGAGAAAAAGGTAGATTAACCTCTTCCTGACAAGGTATTAACCCATCACTGCCATAGGGAGTAACACTAAGGGTGAGAGAAAGAAGTCGATTACCTCTTCCCTGACAAGGTATATTAACCCATTCAATGCAATAGGGATTAACACTTGGGGAGAAGAAAGAAAGAAGGTAGATTAAACTCTTCTACAAGGGTAATAAACCCATTCCCTGCCGCGAGGGATGGACACATGGGGAGAGAAGAAGGTAGATTTAAACCTCTCCCTGACAAGGTATTAACCCATTCACTGCCATAGGGATAAACACTATGGGGGAGAGAAAGAAGGTAGCTAACCTCTTCCCTGGACAAGGTATTAACCCATTCACTGCCATAGGTGATAAAACTATGGCGGAGAGAAAAGAAGGTAGATTAACCTTCTTCCATGACAGGTTTAACCCATTCACTGCCGTCGGATGACACTAGGGGGAGGCGAGGAGGAGAGAAAGAAGGTAGATCTAACTCTTCCCGAAAAGGTATTCACCCATTCACTGCCATAGGGATAACACTATGGGTGAGAGAAAGAAGGTAGATTAACTCTTCCTGACAGTATTAACACATCACGGCCGTAGGGATAACACTATGGGGAGAGAAAGAAGGTAGCCCTTAACCCTCATGACAAGGTATTTATTTGAACCCATTCACTGCCGTAGGGATAACACTATGGGGAGAGAAAGAAGGTAGATTAACTATTCCCGGACAAGTGTATTACACCCATTTCAATGCACGAGGGAATAAAACAATATGGGGAGAGAAAGAAGGTTAGATTCAACCTGTTTCCTGACAAGTATTAAACCATTCACTGCCGTGAGGGAGACACATGGGGAGAGAAAGAAGGTGGTAGATTAAACTCTTTCCCTGACAAAGTATGAACCCATCACTGCCATAGGGATAACACTATGGGGGAGAAAGATAGGCTAGATGTAAACCTCTTCCCTGACAAGGGATATAACCCATGCACATCCGTAGGGATAACACTATGGGGAGAGAAAGAAGGTAGATTAACCTGTTCCCTGACAAAGTATTAACCCATTCACTGCCGTAGGGATGACACTATGGGGAGAGAAAGAAGGTAGATTAACCTCTTCCCTGACAAAGTATTAACCCATTCACTGCCATAGGGATAACACTATGGGGAGAGAAAGAAGGTAGATTAACCTCTTCCCTGACAAGGTATTAACCCATTCACTGCCGTAGGGATGACACTATGGGGGAGAGAAAGAAGGTAGATTAACCTCTTCCCTGACAAGGTATTAACCCATTCACTGCCGTAGGGATAACACTATGGGGAGAGAAAGAAGGTAGATTAACCTCTTCCCTGCCAGACACCACACACTGGCACTAAACCCCATTCATTGGTCATTTCAAGTTTGGATTTAGCATTAACCCCTTCCCTGATGCTCTCCCTGGACCAGCAACACTTTCCAAGTAGCAGGTATCTGGTAAGTAAAGGGTTAATTCAAGAATCAGTCTCCTGACTGGTATTAACCTCGTTATCCAGATCCTCCCCAGCACCAACACATATTAACCCCTCTATGACTGGCCTTGATAACAGTATTTCACCTCCATTAACATACAATGTTCTTTGTCTTGTATTGAGCTGGAGACTTAAATTACACTTTAGAGCCCAATTTCCATAAGGGATGACAATGGTTTTCATTGCTTTGTATGGAAGGCAGATAAGGTATACAGAATAGTGGAGATTTAATTAACCCCTTCCCCACCAGACCCTCACAAAGAGGTTTAACCCTTCCCTGCCATCCCCCTATATAGTGATTAATGCTTTTAACCCTTCCTCCATCCCCCTATATAGTGATTAATGCTTTTAACCCTTCTGCCATCCCCCTATATACTGATTAATGCTTTTAACCCTTCCCTGCCACCCCTTATATAGTGATTAATGCTTTTAACCCTTCCCGACATCACCCTATATAGTATAATGCTTTTAACCCTTCCTGCCATCCCCTATATAGTGATTAATGCTTTTAACCCTTCCCTGCCATCACCCTATAAAGTGATTAATGCTTTTAACCCTTCCCTGCCATCACCCTATATAGTGATAATGCTTTTAACCCTTCATGACATCACCCTATATAGTGATTAATGCTTTTAACCCTTCCCCTCCATCACCCTATATAGTGATTAATGCTTTTAACCCTTCCCTGCCATCACCCTATATAGTGATTAAGCTTTTAACCCTTTCATGACATCACCCTATAAATGATTAATGCTTTAACCCTTCCCTGACATCACCCCTATAAGTGATTAATGCTTAACCCTTTCCTGTCACTCACCCACCCGATATCGTGATTAAATGCTTAACCCTTTCCTGTCATCACCCTATATAGTGATTCATTTTTTTTAACCCTTTGCTGCCAGGTTCCTACCCTATATTGTGGTAACCCAACACCATGAAGTTACCCATCAGTTTGGGGTCTTTAGATTTCTCCAGGGCCCCTGACTTGGTTGATTGGTTGACACACCAGTGCATGTGGCCCCATTATTAACACTTTCAAGAAATAACATTTAATCCTTTCTGTGGCAAAATTAAAGCTAATGATCAAACATCTCCACATTTACCCCTTCTCTGCCACGAAGACCCCTTTATGGCTGGGCACACTGTACAATATTTTCATCAACTGAGCGATTTACCGCGTTTCCGGTAAATCACGTATGGTGTGGGTGCCAACAGATACCTGGATTGTCCGGACCAAATGAACGTGCATGCCGATAAATCAAGAACGATTGTGGCTACTTTTGCCACGACCGACAGTGATTTGTCCCGGTCGACTACTTGCTAGTGGCGAACGGTCAGTCCCGTGTGTACCCAGCCTATGACTAGCTTCTCTAGCTATTTATTGGTTAAATTCTGTCTGTGCAGAATTGGTGTAAACAATGAAACTACTCACCAGCGAAGAGAATTCCTGTGAGAAGCAGCATGGCAGCGCTGCCCATGATGTGTCAGATGCTGATGAGACCTCACAGCTCCATATAGACCAGCAGGAGGGTCAAAGCCACCAAATCTTCTGTCCTACAAAGAGTAGAGAAGTCACACTATGAGTCATCCCCCAAAGCCGTCACACGTGTGAACAGCGACCCCCAGACCCGTCACACGTATGAACAGCGACCCCCAGACCCGTCACACGTATGAACAGCGAACCCCAGACCCATCACACGTATGAACAGCGACCCCCAGACCCATCACAC
>JAACNH010003258.1:0-30469 GCA_019447015.1 Hymenochirus boettgeri | reverse complement strand
GCATACTGTATCAGGGACGGTATCCTCACAACACATACTGTACCAGGGTTAGGTATCCCCACAACACATACTGTACCAGGGACGGTATCCCCACAACGCATGCTGTACCAGGGACGGTATCCCCACAACGCATGCTGTACCAGGGACGGTATCCTCACAATGCATACTGTACCAGGGACGGTATCCTCACAACGCATACTGTACCAGGGACGGTATCTCCACAACACATACTGTACCAGGATGGTATCCTCACAAACACATACTGTACCAGGGACGTTATCCTCAAAACCACGCTGTACCAGGGACGGTATCCTCCAACATCTGTACCAGACTTTACCTACAACACATGCTGTACACGACGGTTCCCCACACGCATGCTGTACCAGGACAATTCCCCACAACCATGCTGTACCAGGGACAGTATCCCCACAACGCATACTGTATCAGGGACGGTATCCCCACAACGCATACTGTACCAGGACGGTATCCCCACACGCATGCTGTACCAGGGACGGTATCCCCACAACGCATGCTGTACCAGGACGGTATCCTCACAACGCATGCTGTACCAGGGACATATCCTCACAACACATGCTTACCAGGGACGGTATCCTCACCACATGCTGTACCAGGCACGGTATCCTCACAACACATACTGTACCAGGGACGGTTCCCCACAACACTACTGTACCAGGCGGTATCCTCACAACACATATGTACCAGGGACGGTATCCCCCACACGCATGCTGTACCAGGGACGGTATCCTCACAATGCATACTGTACCAGGGACGGTATCCTCCACACACATACTGTACCAGGACGGTATCTCCACAACACATACTGTACCAACGTTACCGACAATGCATGCTGTACAGGGGTGGTATCCTCACACGCATACTGTACAGGACGGTATCCTCACAACAACATACTGTACCAGGGTTAGTATCCCCACACACATACTGTACCAGGCGGTATCCCCACAACGCATGCTGTACCAGGGACGGTATCCCCACAACGCATGCTGTACCAGGGACGGTATCCTCACAATGCATACTGTACCAGGGACGGTATCCTCACAAACATACTGTACCAGGACGGTATCTCCACAACACATACTGTACCAGGAACGTTATCCTCACAATGCATCTGTACAAGGGTGGATCCTCACACGCATACGGTATCAGGACGGTATCCTCACAACACATACTGTACCAGAACAGTATCCTTCAAACACATACTGTACCAGGATGTTATCCTACAACACATACTGTACAAGGGACGTTATCCTCAAAACACCGCTGACCAGGGACGGTATCCTCACAACACATGCTGTACCAGGGACGTTATCCTCACAACACATGCTGTACCAGGGATGGTATCCCACAACGCATGCTGTACCAGGGACAATACCTCACATGCATGCTGTACCATAGACAGTATCCCAAAATCATGCTGACCAGGGACAATATCCTCACAACACATGCTGTACCAGGGCGGTATCCTCACAACACATACTGTACCAGGGACGGTATCCTCACACATGCTGTACCAGGGACAATATCCTCACAAACCATGCTGTAACAGGGACGTATCCTCGCAACACATGCTGTACCAGGACGGTATCTTCAAAACGCATGCTGTAACGGGGACGGTATCCCCACAACACTGCTGTACCAGGGACGTATCCCCACAACACATGCTGTACCAGGATGACGGTATCCCACAACACATACTGTACCAGGGACGGTATCCCACAACGCATGCTGTACCAGGGACAATATCCTCACAACACATGCTTTACCAGAGACGGTATCTTCACAATGCATGCTGTACCAGGGACAATATCCTCACAACACATGCTGTACCAGGGACTTATCCCCACACACATGCTGTACCAGGAACAGTATCCCCAACAACACATGCCGTACCAGGGACGGTATTGTCACAACACATGCCGTACCAGGACGGTATCCCCACAACCATACTGTACCAGGGATGGTATCCCCACAACGCATGCTGTACCAGGGACGGTATCCCCACTGCATGCTGTACCAGGGACGGTATCTTCACAACACATACTGTACCAGGGACGGTATCTCCCAAACACTACTGTACCGGAACGTTATCCTCACAATGCATGCTGTACCAGGGGCAGTATCCTCACAACACATACTGTACCAGGGACGTTATCCTCACAACGCATGCTGTACTAGGGACGTTATCCTCACAACACATGCTGTAACAGGGACAATATCTCCACACACATGCTGTACCCAGGGTTAGGTATCCCCACAACACATACTGTACCAGGGACGGTATCCCCACACGCATGCTGTACCAGGGACGGTATCCCCTACAAGTCATGCTGTACCAGGGACGGTATCCTCACAATGCATACTGTTCCAGGGACGGTATCCTCACAACGCATACTGTACCAGGGACGGTATCTCCACAACACATACTGTACCAGGAACGTTATCCTCACAATGCATGCTGTACCAGGGGCGGTATACTCACAACACATACTGTACCAGGGACAGTATCCCCACAACACATACTGTACCAGGGACAGTATCCCCACAACACATACTGTACCGGGCACGGTATCCTCACAACACATACTGTACCAGGGACGGTATCCTCAGAACGCATACTGTATCAGGGACGGTATCCCCACAACGCATACTGTACCAGGGACGGTATCCCCACAATGCATGCTGTACCAGGGACGGTATCCTCACAACGCATGCTGTACCAGGGATGGTATCCTCACAATACATACTGTACCAGGGACGGTATCCTCACAACACATACTGTACCAGGGACGGTATCTCCACAACACATATTGTACCAGGAACGTTATCCTCACAATGCATGCTGTACCAGGGGCGGTATCCTCACAACACATACTGTACCAGGGAAGTTATCCTCACAACACATGCTGTACCAGGGACGTTATCCTCACAATACATGCTGTAACAGGGACAATATCTCCACAACACATGCTGTACCAGGGTTAGGTATCCCCACAACACATACTGTACCAGGGACGGTATCCCCACAACGCATGCTGTACCAGGGACAGTATCCCCACAATGCATGCTGTTGTGTTGTGAGGATAACTTCCCTGGTACAGTAGGTTTTGTGAGGATACCGCCCCTGGTACAGCATGCATTGTGAGGATACGTTCCTGGTACAATATGTGTTGTGGAAGATACCGTCCCTGGTACAGTATGTGTTGTGAGGATACCGTCCCTGGTACTATGTATTGTGAGAACCATCCACTGGTCAGCATGCGTTGTGAGGATACCGTCCCTGGTACAGCATCATTGTGGGGATCCGTCCCTGTCAGTATGCGTTGTGGGATACCGTCCCTGATACAGTATGCGTTCTGAGGATACCGTCCCTGGTACAGTATGTGTTGTGTGATACCGTGCCCGGTACAGTATGTGTTGTGGGGATACTGTCCCTGGTACGTATGTGTTGTGGGGATACTGTCCCTGGTACAGTATGTGTTGTGAGAGTACCGCCCCTGGTACAGCATGCATTGTGAGGATAACGTTCCTGGTACAGTATGTGTTGTGGAGATACCGTCCCTGGTACAGTATGTCGTGTGAGGATACCGTCCCTGGAACAGTATGCTTGTGGGATACCGTCCTCGTACAGCATGCGTTGTGGGGATACCGTCCCTGGTACAGACAGCATGCGTTGTGGGGATACCGTCCCTGGTACAGTATGTTGTGGGGATCTCCTCCCTGGTAGCTGTGTTGGGTTTGTCCCTGTTACACGCAGTGTTTGTGAGTAACGTCCCTAGTACAGCATGCGTTGTGAGGATAACGTCCCTGGTACAGTATGTGTTGTGAGGATACTGCCCCTGGTACAGCATGCATTGTGAGGATAACTTCCTGGTACAGTATGTGTTGTGGAGATACCGTCCCTGGTACAGTATGTGTTGTGAAGATACCGTCCCTGGTACAGCATGCATTGTGGGGATACGTCCCTGGTACAGCATGCGTTGTGGGGATACCATCCCTGGTACAGTATGTGTTGTGGGGATACCGTCCCTGGTACGGCATGTGTTGTGACAATACCGTCCCTGGTACGGCATGTGTTGTGGGGATACTGTTCCTGGTACAGCATGTGTTGTGGGGATACCGTCCCTGGTACAGCATGTGTTGTAGGATATTGTCCCTGGTACAGCATGCATTGTGAAGATACCGTCTCTGGTACAGCATGTGTTGTGAGGATATTGTCCCTGGTACAGCATGCGTTTGGAGATCCGTCCCTGGTACAGTATGTGTTGTGAGGATACCGTACCATCCCTGGTACAGCATGTGTTGTGGGGATACCGTCCCTGGTACAGCATGTGTTGTGGGGATACCGTCCCCGTTACAGCATGCGTTTTGAAGATACCGTCCCTGGTACAGCATGTGTTGCGAGGATACCGTCCCTGTTACAGCATGTGTTGTGAGGATATTGTCCCTGGTACAGCATTCGTTGTGAGGATACCGTCCCTGGTACAGTATGTGTTGTGAGGATACCGTCCCTGGTACAGCATGTGTTGTGAGGATATTGTCCCTGGTACAGCATGCATTTTGGGGATACTGTCTATGTACAGCATGCATTGTGAGGATATTGTCCCTGGTACAGCATGCGTTGTGGGGATACCGTCCCTGGTACAGCATGTGTTGTGAGGATAACGTCCCTGGTACAGCATGTGTTGTGAGGATACCGTCCCTGGTACAGCGTGTGTTTTGAGGATAACGTCCCTTGTACAGTATGTGTTGTGAGGATACCATCCCTGGTACAGTATGTGTTGTAAGGATACTGTTCCTGGTACAGTATGTGTTGTGAGGATACCGTCCCTGATACAGTATGCGTTGTGAGGATACCACCCCTTGTACAGCATGCATTGTGAGGATAACGTTCCGGTACAGTTGTGTTGTGGAATACCGTCCCTGGTACAGTATGTGTTGTGAGATACCGTCCCTGGTACAGATGCATTGTGAGGATACCGCCCTGGTACAGCATGCGTTGTGGGGATACCGTCCCTGGTACAGCATGCGTTGTGGGATACCGTCCCTGGTACAGTATGTGTTGTGGGGATACAACCCTGGTACAGTATGTGTTGTGAGGATACCGTCCCTGATACAGTATGCGTTGGAGGATACCACCCCTTGTACAGCATCATTGTGCGGATAACGTTCCTGGTACAGTATGTGTTGTGGAGATACCGTCCCTGGTACAGTATGTGTTGTGAGGATACCGTCCCTGGTACAGTATGCATTGTAGGATACCGTCCCTGGTACAGCATGCGTTGTGGGGTACCGTCCCGGTACATTATGTGTTGTGAGGATACCGTGCCTGGTACAGTATGTGTTGTGGGGATACCGTCCCTGGTACAGTATGTGTTGTGAGGATACCGTGCCTGGTACAGCATGTGTTGTGAGGATACCGTCCCTGGTACAGCATGTGTTGTGAGGATATTGTCCCTGGTACAGCATGCGTTGTGAGGATACCGTCCCTGGTACAGCATGCGTTGTGGGGATACCGTCCCTGGTACAGCATGCGTTGTGGGGATACCGTCCCTGGTACAGTATGCGTTGTGGGGATACCGTCCCTGATACAGTATGCGTTGTGGGGATACTGTCCCTGGTACAGCATGCGTTGTGGGGATATTGTCCCTGGTACAGCATGCGTTGTGGGGATACCGTCCCTGGTACAGCATGTGTTGTGAGGATAACGTCTCTGGTACAGCATGTGTTGGAGGATACCGTCCCTGGTACAGCGTGTGTTTTGAGGATAACGTCCCTTGTACAGTATGTGTTGTGAGGATACCATCCCTGGTACAGTAGCGTTGTGAGGATACCTTTCCTGGTACAGTATGCTTTGTAGGATACCGTCCCTGGTACAGTATGCATTGTGAGGATACCTCCCTGGTACAGCATGCGTTGTGGGGATACCGTCCCTGGTACAGCATGCGTTGTGGGGATACCGTCCCTGGTACAGTATGTGTTGTGGGGATACCTAACGGGTACAGCATGTGTTGTGGAGTATTGTCCCTGTTACAGCATGTGTTGTGAGGATAACTCTCCTGGTACAGTATGTGTTGTAGTAATACCGCCCCTGGTACAGCATGCGTTGTGAGGATAACGTTCCTGGTACAGTATGTGTTGTGGAGATACCGTCCCGGTACAGTATGTGTTGTGAGGATACCGTCCCTGGTACAGTATGCATTGTGAGGATACCGTCTCTGGTACAGCATGCGTTGTGGGGATACCGTCCCTGGTACAGCATGCGTTGTGGGGATACCTCCCTGGTACAGCATGCGTTGTGGGATACTGTGCCTGATACAGTATGCGTTGGGAGGATACCGTCCCTGGTACAGTTGTGTTGTGAGGATACCGTGCCTGGTACAGTATGTGTTGTGGGGATACCGTCCCTGGTACAGTATGTGTTGTGAGGATACCGTGCCTGGTACAGTATTGTTTGTGGGGATACCGTCCCTGGTCAGTATGTGTTGTGGGGATACCGTCCCTGGTACAGTATGTGTTGTGGGGATACCGTCCCTGGTACAGTATGTGTTGTGGGGATACCGTCCCTGGTACAGTATGTGTTGTGGGGATACCGTCCCTGGTACAGCATGTGTTGAGGGGATACCGTCCCTGGTACAGTATGTGTTGTGAGGATACCGTCCCTGGTACAGTATGTATTGTGAGGATACCGTGCCTGGTACAGTATGTGTTGTGGGGATACCGTCCCTGGTACAGTATGTGTTGTGGGGATACCGTATGTGTTGTGGGGATACCGTCCCTGGTACAGCATGTGTTGAGGGGATATAGTCCCTGGTACAGCATGTGTTGTGGGGATACCGTCCCTGGTACAGCATGTGTTGTGAGGATACCGTCCCTGGTACAGTATGTCTTGTGAGGATAACGTCCCTGGTACAGTATGTGTTGTGGGGATACCGTCCCTGGTACAGTATGTGTTGTGAGGATACAGTCCCTGGTACAGTATGTGTGTAGGATTTTTGTGCTCCTCCCCTATGACAAACTTTGCATTGTCATTTTAGTCTGGTATGTTAATATAAGCATGACATAATACATACACGTGTACATATGTATATACTGTATACAACTGCTACAGAACTACATCTTCCACATTCTAGCTTTAGGCTGTCTGGAAGTCTGTACAACTGGAAGGACTTGGGCTCATTTCTTGTTTAGTGCCCTCTGCTGGATGTGAACTGTCACTCTCAGTCTGTATAGGCAGTTGGAGGTTATTTGTTTATCATCTAGGAGAAAGCACTGGATGAAAAGAATTCTAAAACCACCCGTACCAGATTATAACAGGACTCTTACACCATTCATATATATTATATTAAACCATTATGTAAGAGGGAAGCAACAAATTTGACCTATGTCTTCTAGTACAACAGGTTGCTATTATTATAAAAACAGAATAAAATAAAAGATGATCTCTGTAAAAAGTCACGCTGCACAATACACGAAAGCCATGAAGATTCTGCATTTAAAGAAGAAAGATAGTACTTATCTGCTTGAGTGATTTCAAGGCCTTAAGGTCTGAACCACCTTGTTTTTCTCTTTTACCACTCCCAGAGTAAACCGTTGAGATGTGATGCGCATACACATATCTCTATAAATGAATTAATGCAGAACAAAAGACTTCTACGCTTATGTTTACAACTCAAAACTATCTCTTGCACTATCAGCATTAAAGGGGAAGTTCAGAGCAAATACATATACTTTTAAGAATAAAGAGCAGTAATTTTGAATCCCAATGACATAATCTGCCCATTGTTCAATATAAAGGGCATACCAGGGCGTGCCGGCGGGGCGTGGCGTCATGTGGCATTCCAGGGGAGGGTGGTGGCAGTTCTTTGAAGTCACAGGAGTTTGGGTGGTCGCGGAGTGCAGAGAACACACCAGAAATCGTGAGACTCCTGTGACTTCCAGGAGGGGTGTTGATAACTGTGTTTATTTTACATATAATCAGTTATAAGACAGATAGGTGTGCTGGTTTATTAATGCAAATGTTGCTAGTATGGCATGCAAAAACTGGATGTAACAGGATTCATTTTTGCTCAAAGACAAGTAATTCCACAGTGAGTAGCTGTACACATGGGTTAATGCAATCGATATATAGAAGTCCACAAGCAGATATTTCTGGTATTTGTAGTGTATTTGATCCCCTCATTGCTGGATTATCCATGGAACAACCTACGACAGCTGCCTAAGACCCAGTAGACATCAAGCACCGCTTCAGTTTACAGCCATGCAATACAAACAAGGTGGCCCCAAATTTAAACCGCCCCATGCCCAATAGAACTTAATCCGTTCTGATGTAAGAGAAAAAAGAAAACAGAGATCTCTACTCATATAGAGATGTTCGAAACCGTTTCGTTTTCTAATGTTCGAGTTTCATTTTCGAAAATCGTTCTACTTTCGATTTTCGAAAATCACTTACTTCGATTTTTGAAACTCATTCTACATTCGATTTTCGATAATTACTACTTTCGATTTCAATAATTACTAATTTCGGTTTCAATAATTATCTACATTCGGTTTGCGTAAAAATCGAAAATTCGGGTTCGTGAAATTCGGGCATTCCGAAAGTTTCATCGGACTTCGAAAACCCTCAGATTCGATTCGAAACTAGGTCTAATCGAACCCATATTACATCTCTACTCATAGTTAATCAATGTATTACAAACACTGTAACACTTCCAATCATGTTCAGCATCATGTTACTACCCAGCAGTGTTACAGTGAAACCAAAATAACCATGTCATGTTTTGTTCCCAGAGATTTTTGTTTAGTATTGGGTGGGAGAAGTGGAGATAATATTCGAAAAAATAAAGAGAATGGAATCTAACTGGATACATATTAGAAGGAAAAACCTTTACCACAAATGGCTTTATATAGACTATGCATTGCAGGCTTTTCAATAAAATAAAAATACCAATACAATAAAACCGGCATTGGGTTAGATAAAAAAACGTACAGAGAAGGGATCTCTGTTTTATTCTCCGTCATATACATAAGTGGTAGAAAAAACCTACCATGTACATTAAACCTGTGGATTACGGAATGAACCCTTTTTGGATGGTGGCTGTTCATTTGCAGCAACTGGCACAACTGGTTTCTGTGGTTTGTTGACATTTTTAGGCTGCCCTTGGGTATAACCCGACATGTGCCACTCTGTCTATTACACAGCAGATAAATATATATTCTCTAATACAGGAGCAGTTAACATTGAAATATGCACTGAAACACTGTGATAAATTATCTGCGTGTCACAATGAGGTGTCAGAATTACTTACACTGTAGCACAAAGGTGAACAGGTGTGGACCAATCTGTATTCAACGCATGAAACAGTTAATAGGGATAAGTCTAGTTAGTTATATATTTAAAGGCTTTTAATAAAATGCATTGACTTGAAGGTTCAGAGGGATGAACTTTCTGTTTTGCCACAAAGAATGGGGAGCATAGCCCTCTGGTACAGCACAGTAAAGAATGAGCAATCTGTATCCAATCAGGACACATTCTCTGAAAAGAAAAAACCTTCAAGCTGAAGTAAAGCAGTTATCAAGTGTCCACCGGTCTGTAGCAGTAATAGCCATTCTTCTCTGTGAACCATAAAAGGTTCACCCCTTTCCTTCACTTAGTGGGGAAGGGGTGTCTCTGGCTGAGCACCAAAATAGATTTTTCTTTGTCTCTTCAGCTCAGCAGCTACAATTATTCTTTTTTCTATTGGACGCTGGACAAGGCTGGTGAGAAAATAGGTTTTTCTCTTTTGCCTTGGTAGCTATCTTTGTTATTCTTTGTCTGATAACACACCGGAGTTTTCAATCTTCATGTATGAGGGATTGGCTACTTTTAATAAAAAGCATGTGATTTGTGTGGTCAAAGCATATATAAAACACTATATATGCTAATAATATACAATATAATATAATTGTTCTCTTATTCTCTACCCATGGAATGACTATTTGGACGGCCTCGGTTGCAAATTCAAGATCAGATTCCGATGGATCAGATTGTGAGTTCGACCCGGCGACCATACACCTGATTGATCGTTATTATCGTTTGTATATACATTATAACGTTAGGTTCCAATACAGCGGTGGTAGTTTGTGAGCTTCGTAGCCTACAGTATCAATACACATGCCATTGTTTATCAATTCCCATTGTATCTGAAGGGACTTGCTGAAAATCATCCATGGAGTATGACCACCTTAAAGGGTATCTCACTAAGAAAAAGGTACTTACCCGAGCGTCGCACCGCCACATAGCCTGACAGGTCCATCCCGATGCTATGCGCTAGAAGACAGAGTCCACGGGACCTGTCAGACTACGCAGCAGAGAAGAAGCGAGTGATTGGGTAAGTTCCTTACCTTCTCTCCCGGCTCCTGCAGGTTTTATTGAAGAATGGGAGGTAAGACACAGCTCCTCCTGTTCTTCAATAAAACTAAATGCCAATTTTTTTTTCCAGTGGAGATACCCTTTAACAAAGATATGTCCTTTGCAAAATAATCCATTCAGCTGCAGCAGTTTAACAGTATGTGTATTGGTATATTGGGCACAGATCACATCCATTGTACAGTTTTAAACGAACAATAATAGCAATCTGCATTATGGCCCAAATTCCTTTCAAACAGTGATCCATAACATCTGTTTATTTAAATAGAATAGTGCTAGACATAAATAATACAAATTAGTTCATGGTTCCTGGTTTTCAAAGGAAATTATACAAAAGGCAATAGACAGGAATGATGTAAAAATGACTGTAGGGCAGTTTGCAAAGATCCGTGATGAAATATGTTCACATTGAATAGAAATCAACACCAAATACGTTCAAATCCACTATATCACTGATAGACAGGTGTGCGGGTAAACATAGCTTAATATATAACACACAATAGGGAATAGATTTCCTCAAAAAGCTCATCAATAATGGGAACAGCACTGTTAACAGCCAAAATGTGAAAATGTATTTAGTGAAGTCATACAAAATAATCCAAACACCAAACACAAGTCAATAAAAACATATCCCAATAACCCTAACCTAAACAATAACCCACAGGCATCCCCCGTACTTTGGAGAGAGGCATACAGCCCCAAATTGGAGTAGTGAGGCATTTTCATGAACTGCGTTCCCCCAAAACACAACTGACAGATGCTAACTGGAAGAACCAAGGAAGCAGAAACAGGGAATCTTTAACATCTCCGGCTCCCAATCCTCATGGCTCAACACTAATCCTTAACGTGACTGAAAGTGCTAATGTGCAAATATGTATACTTTGTACCTAATAAATACAGGTGTGTTCATAAACATATTAAAAACCATGCTGTAACCATTTCCTGTTACAAATTACCATCTATAGAATATGAAAAAAAAACAAGCAAGAAAAAAAAAGAAAAAAAAACTGTGTCCCCACCTATAAACCAATTTATAATCTATATAATAAAATAAAACTATATAATACTAGTCCAAATGAGGAACAATTAATTTCTTAAATGTATTTTTATGCTAAGGAAGATATGATACTATAAATAGGAATGCTATACTATGTCACTCTAGATTAAATGATACTATGATCCATGAATAAGTGGCATATATAAAGGGGCAAAAATAGCCAACCAAAAATTACCGCCGCGAAAATAGCGCTTTTGCCGTATTTATGACGGTGAACGCCATCGATGCGATATGTATCGCGACCGCGGTGTCCTGCGGTAATTTTAAGTCCCTTCGCGGTGATACTGCACTTGCGCATTGCGCTAACTACAATATCGCCGCAAAGAGACTTAAAAATCCCTTCCCGGGCCCTCTGCTATCGGGCGGGGCATACGGCCACCCGCCCTCGCCCCTGGCGGCGACCACCCGTCGCCACTTCCCAGCAGCCCCTTCCAACTCCATCCCCGTCGTGCCGAACATATGGAGCAGGAGGCTAGGAGGAGCTGCTGGGGGGCGTCTTCTTTCTTCCAGTCCCGGCGCACCAGCTCCGCTGAGGCCACCCGACCCCCGAGAGGTACCCCTGCGGCCTCAACAATGCCAATGTTGCCGGCATCTTGATCTGTCGCAACGTCTTCGGTATTACGGTAAATCCTTTGTTAACCTGCCTGGCTTTACCACTAAGCCAAAGGCTATAGGACTGCCAGCGAGCACCTTCACCCAACCATTAATTCAAATTGTTCTAGCCAATCAGTGCACTTCTAGTTACCCCATCAAATGGATAGGTTAAAAAATAGGTTTGGCAATTGGCGCTGGTAGAGCTACTGGTCTAATTGGCGGCATTTCATCTGCAGGTACAAGGACAGGAGGATTTAATCAATACTATCAGTAGCAGCCTCCATGCTTAATAAGAGAACAAAATAAACAAAAGAAAAACAGGGAGAATAAATGGTATTACCAGCACCCACGCAACCAATTTGTACCAAATCACTGCTTATGGAATGATTATGAGTAGCATGGCACTAGTGTGTTACTCTGGTGGTCTGGCACAAAGCAGACAGTGCACATACACAGGTTCCCACATAAAGTGCAGTAATCAGGGGTGTCCCTGTCAGGTGCACCCTTTGGATATTGACCAGGCTGTGAATGTGTGTGTCTTGTAAGTTGGTGCACACTTATCTGTTATCTCAGAGTTGTATCCAATAAGGTAAATTGTCTGTCCAATAATCTGTCTCCCAAACAGGTGGTAACCAGGATTTTATACCATATCTTGTGTTGCAGTCAATATCTCTCCAAAGCACTTACCACAATGTATAGGGAGCAGGGGTGTCTTGTCTTTTATTACTCACTGATGCCACCTGCGGGCTGGAGATGTTACATAAGGAGCCTTGTGTGTATATGTCCATTACAATACACATCACATCCTGTGGTAGCAGACAGAAACTTTTTCTGGATTACACTTCCTTTCACATGGAGCAGACCAGGGGTGTGGTTTAAGCTGCCATTTCACCATTCCATTTTGAAATAGGGATCTCAGCTCTGTAAGTAAGTTTATGTTTTGTATATTTGTGAAATTTTGTGTATATCTAATATATACCTTTCCTAATGTAATATCCTATACCCCCACCACATTGGTAGCTCCTAAAAACTCAATGCAATCTCCTACGAAGATATAAATATGTTTATATAATATAAGGGATATATATATATATATATATTTATATATAGATAGATAGATAGATAGATGATAGATAGTAGATATATGCTCTATGTGTTCTACAGTTGATAGAAAGTGTCAGGTGGGCTTTCTAAAGCCAATTATTTTTCATTTTGACTTTTTCCCTATATACTGTAGCTCTAAACTTATTAGAGCTACAATATAGTCATTCATAGTCATGCAGAACGAAAAATCTTCAAGAACTAAACTTTAAGTCCAGTTGATCTACCTGAATACCACAGATATAACCATGGATGAATCAGAACCTTCACAAGCATAAATTATTTAATTATCATCAGACCTGTCCCAAATAGTGTACAATGTTACACACTAGAGATGTGCCGAACTTCTAAAACTTCAGTAAAAGTTCTATAGTTCGAAATAGGACCCATTAAAGTCAATGAGGAAACATTGGCTCTGGGACTTGGGAAATGGTCTAGGGAACATGTACATATCACCAATAACTTTCCTCGCAATTGGGCAATTGTCAGGCTTTCGCATTGAATTTAGTAGTTTGGAGAGTTCTATGAAATGTCTGAATTCGTACAAATTCATGAAATCCACCTCGAATTTGGGTTCAAGTTTGGCCTCCCTGTCCCGCACCATTCCTATGAGCATTTGTTGTATTATTTTAATTATTGTGGGGGAGGAGATCAACTTCAACACAGGCGAATGTGATCTGAACTCAGGACTAAAGCTAGATACACACAGGTCGATATTTAGATCCAAACGAATGACATTTTTGTACAACTCTACATTAAATTCAAACAAAAATGGATCGGCCATCAGTATGTTTCAGCCAATTGCATAGTCTAGAATGAGACAACACCAAAATATTGCCAGTACTGCTTTTCTTTTTTACCAACAGCCTACCGATTAATTATTGATTGGTCAATTGGTTGGAAAGGTAAGGTAATTAACATGTTTACCATCCTAGTACTGCAAGGCATCATTGTTAACCACTGAGCTTTAGTTGAATTTTAGTTGTTTGACCTCATGTTTACAACCAGAAATGCTATTATTGGATGTCCCAATATCATTCTGGTGAAGGCATTCTCTATATTTTTTTCTTACTGATTCATTCCTTATTTAAGTAGCTTTTGTTACTGAAATGTAAATGCTTGTTATATTTGTAATTAAGCAGGCACAATTAAGAATTATGCGATTGAGATAAACTTTTGGCAGCGATACTTGCAATAGTTCGCACTGATTTTATTACTTAGAAACTGCTACTTAGAAGTGGGCTCAGTATCAGAGTTATGTTATAAATGCAGTGTAATATACCGGATGCACCATAAATTAACAATACCGCTTAGTATTAATATTATTGTTTTTAATTAATATTATTTTTGTATAAGGGGTAAGGGGGTTGGGGATTCCTTGTTGGAGGTTTATCTGAGCAGGAAATTACCTATGATTATTCTTTTATAGCATACAAATATACATTTGGAGAACACTCACATGGGGTTCTGCCTTTCTGGGTCTTAGACTTGTTTAATATGTGTCTGTTTGGGCTCCACCAGTCTTTTCTGTGATGCATTGCATAGACACATTTTAAGGCCTAGGGAGGGTAATTGGTTTTACTGCATCATGACCAACTGATTTTAGTTCACTAAGGGCTAGGTCCCACTATGAGTGTTGCATTGAGCTGTTTGTTTTGAGTGAATTTGGAAAAGCATTTTGTCCGTGTTCTATCCATGTGCAGGTTAACAGACATGCATTTTTCTATGCATTGTCTGCGTTTCCAGCCCACTTGCGTGGGTGTACAGTTCTTGGAAAAGCAACAGGAAACACTGGAGACACTGGAAGCACTATTATTAAGTGCAATTCTGACACACATGGACCAAAAGTTGGCATGCATACAGATAAAAAAAAAGACCACATAGATTCGGAACGCAAATTATAAAGTGGGAACTGATTCTCGCAATTTCTATTATACTTTAAATTACATTGCGAAAACAGAAAACAGAATGCAACACGCTTAGTGGGACCTAACCCTTACAGAGATCTGTGTCATTTACCAGCGTATTTTAGTGACATATAAAAATTTGACAAGTGTCTTTATTGTTGTCCCGTTACAATACATCATTCCTAATAAATAAAAATGCACAGCTAGGTACATTCTATTTTTAGAAAATGTACAGGTAGAGAAGCATGCTTACTACTAAGTCAATGCTCATAGGCCCTTAGCTACTAAAAGGGTTGTGGGGGTCCTGGAAAACTTTGTTTGTGACCCCCAATCTAATGCTTAAGCAAAGTCTATGATATTGATGGACCCTGAGTAATTGCCCTGCTTCTCCTCAAAATATGGCCCATAAATGCCAATAAATTGCACATGTTGTATGCATTGAATTTAAATAACAAAATAAGCACTATGATCCATTGTATGACATTTGTATTGCAAAATCGCCTAGCACCATTTGTAACTGCATTTCAGTTCAGGTTCTTTGCTTGTGTTTTCGTTTTTAGCCTTTCCCCTCTATTGGTGGATTCTTACATTCTTGCATTTTATTAATTATTGTTACAGATCTTTAAATAGAACAATTATACATAATAAAAAGTATATTAGTGCTTCATCTATAACCCGCCCTTTTGCTTGAAGTGCGGATTTGGCTGGAAGAACTATAGTGTAGCCCTCCAGGGGAGCCGTCATGCACAGACCACATTCCCAGCAGCTAGTCCAGCCAATGAAAGATAAGAGTTTAAACCAATTTTCTCATTCAGGTGTCTGGGAGCCTTAGAGCTACATAAGAGGTTGTAAAGGTTAAAGTGGACAGAAATTGCACAGATGCTCTTTGGTGAATAACAATGTGCGTGTTTTAACAGAGAGAGGCAGAAGGTGTATTGAAATCTCTGTAATTTGTATGATTTTTGATAAATTATAAGTGGTAAAGAAAGACATTAAGATGTATAAGTCTGGGGTTTGGGTTCCCAGAGACATTTACCGTTGTTAAGGGTTCCGCAAGGATAAAAAGATTCATGGGCTTAAACAATACCAAGACCACCACAGCAAGTGTTATATTCATGCCAGTGTGCACCAGCGCAAGTGTTTGGAGAGTGGAGAATCGTATTTGTTAACAATATAAAGATACCACATAAATGTTTATATGTATTCACAAAATGCAAAATGTATGTAGCCTGGCTTCCTTGCACTGAGCTAGTTTTATTGTTATATATAAATCTATTATTTGTGATCCTATAGGTCCCAGTGCATTTCATGCAGTCACTGGCTGCCCGTTGCCCTCCTGCAGAGTGCCATTGGGGATGGATGGAGGGGTGTGTTTGGGAGTCCAAGATCAGGCCACTGTTAGGAGCTCCTCTGTTGAATTTCTAGCTAATCTCTGGTAGTCCAGTCACTGCTGTTTTTTTACTTTCTCGGAATACTTCTTTCCGTACTTTTGGGCGGAAATAAAAAATAAATATTGGGTACCACTAAGTATAAATGATCAGTGGCATAACTAGGAATTGCTGGTCCCCCCAGCAAAACTATGATGGGGCACCTATCCTGCTTCATCACAGTGGTTTTCTGGGAGGTGGCTATATCGTCATAGGAAAAAAAAAGAAATTGGGGCCCCCTGCGGCTGCCTCCCCGGGTGTATGCCCCCATAGATGACTTAACCCTGCATTGTGCATAAAGACTTAGAAACGGTGTGGCTGGAGATTCAGTTATGCAACGGGTTATGGTTAAATAAACATACGAGAAAAGCAGGGATTTGATAAGTGAAAGTGCTCGGTATGTGGCCACACAAGGCACCATCACCTGGAAACAGACTTCCAGAGGAAAGGCATAGCAATCTAGTAACTTGAAGTGCCATAAGCATGAAGATATCCCCAGACACCAGGCAGGGACAAAACATTCACAGCAATAAAAAAATAAAAATGAAACTTGGTTTTACCAGTTAGATGTTATTCTATGTAACATTGGTTGAATAATGTGCTGCTTTTTTCTTAACTATTTCTTTAAAGAGAGGTACAGCCTTCTAAAGGGTGACTGTAATTCTCCAGCTGAAACCTTTCCTTATAAATAAATGAGTATGCTTGTTTAAAAATAGACAATGCAGAAATGAACTGCCGACCAATATTTGGTGCAACTCCCTTTATTCGCTCACTGCCCTGCAGAGTTTTTCCTTAAATGGAAAGTTCAGGGGAAAATATCAATATTTTAAAAATTCTTGGTTTGTATAGTTATACCTAGCTATTCTATATATTCTTCCTTTCGGAAAATCCGTTTGATTTCATTACCCTTTGCTGTTCCCTGCTGTTGACATTATGAGCTGACATTTGGTTCCAACGGTCCTTATTCTTCCCAGGATGCACCACTTCCTTGGAAAGTTCTAACAGTAATTTCTACTGACTGTTGGTGGGTCAAAGTTGTTCAGATCTCTACTGAGCAACTGAATCGACCCAGGCGCTGGGTCAAGGGCAAGACCACAAGGTCTCTATTAGGGGTCCTGCAAAAGGAAGTCAGAATTCAGTTGCAGTTATTTATACACAGACAAAAATGCTGAATGGGCAGATATGCTCATTGGGATTCAAAATTACTGCTCTTTATTCTTAAAAGTATATGTATTTGCTCTGAACTTCCCCTTTAATGCTGATAGTGCAGAGATAGTTTTGAGTTGTAAACATAAGCGTAGAAGTCTTTTGTTCTGCATTAATTCATTTATAGAGATATGTGTATGCGCATCTACATCTCAACGGTTTACCCTCTGGGAGATGGTAAAAGAGAAAAAACAAGGTGGTTCAGACCTTAAGGCCTTGAAATCACTCAAGCAGATAAGTACTATCTTTCTTCCTTTAAATGCAGAATCTTCATGGCTTTTCGTGTATTGTGCAGCGTGACTTTTTACAGAGATCATCTCTTTATTTTTATTTGCTGTTTCTATAATAATAGCACCTGTTGTACTAGAAGTACATAGGTCAAATTTGTTGTTCCCTCTTACATAATGGATGTTAATATAATAATATGAATGGTGTAAGAGTCCTGTTATAATTGGTACGGGTGGTTTAGAATTCTTTTCATCCAGTGCTTTCTCCAGATGATAAACAAATAACCTCCAACTGCTATACAGACGAGAGTGACAGTTCACATCCAGCAGGGGCACTAAACAAGGAAATGCAGCCCAAGTCCTTCCAGTGTGTTACAGACTTCCAGACAGCCTAAAGCTAGAATGTGGAGATGTAGTTCTGTAGCAGTTGTATACAGTATATACATATGTACACGTGTATGTATTATGTCATGCTTATATTAACATACCAGACTAAAATGACAATGCAAGTTTGTCATAGGGGAGGAGCACAAAAATCCTACACACATACTGTACCAGGGACTGTATCCTCACAAACATACTGTACCAGGGACGGTATCCCACAACACATACTGTACCAGGACGTTATCCTCACACAGAACATACTGTACCAGGGACGGTATCCTCACAACACATGCTGTACACAGGGACGGTATCCCCACAACACATGCTGTACCAGGGACTATATCCCTCAACACATGCTGTACCAGGGACGGTATCCCACAACACATACGGTATCCCACAACACATACTGTACCGGGACGGTATCCCCACAACACATACTGTACCAGGACGGTATCTCACAAATACATACTGTACCAGGGACGGTATCCTCACAACACATACTGTACCAGGGACGTACCTCAACACATGCTGTAACAGGGACGGTATCCCCACAACACATACTGTACAGGGACGGTATCCCCACACATACTGTACCAGGGACGGTATCCCCACAACACATACTGTACCAGGGACGGTATCCCCACAACACATACTGTACCAGGGACGGTATCCCCACAACACATACTGTACCAGGCACGGTATCCTCACAACACATACTACCAGGGACGGTATCCCACAACACATACTGTACCAGGCACGGTATCCTCACACACACATACTGTACCAGGGACGGTATCCTCACAACGCATACTGTATCAGGCACAGTATCCCCACAACGCATGCTGTAACAGGGACGGTATCCCCACAACGATGCGTACCAGGGACGGTACCCCACAACGCATGCTGTACCAGAGACGGTATCCTCACAATGCATACTGTACCAGGGACGGTATCCTCACAACACATACTGTACCAGGGACGGTATCTCCACAACACCATACTGTACCAGGAACGTTATCCTCACAACGCATGCTGTACCAGGGGCGGGTATCCTCACAAAACATACTGTACCAGGGACGTTATCCTCACAACACATGCTGTAACAGGGACAATATTCTCCAAAAACATGCTGTACCAGGGTTAGGTATCCCACCAACAACCTACTGTACCAGGGACGGTATCCCCACAACGCATGCTGTACCAGGGACGGTATCCCCACAACCGCATGCTGTACCAGGGACGGTATCCTCACAATGCATACTGTACCAGGGACGGTATCCTCACAACGCATACTGTACCAGGAACGGTATCTTCTCACAACGCATACTGTACCAGGGATGGTATCCTCACAACACATACTGTACAAGGGACGTTATCCTCAAAACACACGCTGTACCAGGGACGGTATCCTCCAAACACATGCTGTACCAGAGACGGTATCCTCACAACACATGCTGTACCAGGGACGGTATCCCCACAAAGCATGCTGTACCAGGGACAATATCCCCACAAAGCTGCTTACCAGGGACAGTATCCCCACAAACGCATCTGTATCAGGGACGGTATCCCCACAACGCCTACTGTACCAGGGACGGTATCCCCACAACGCATGCGACAGGACGGTATCCCCACAAGCATGCTGTACCAGGGACGGTATCCTCACAACGCATGCTGTACCAGGGACCAATATCCTCACAACACATGCTGTACCAGGGACGGTATCCTCACAACACATGCGTACCGGCACGGTATCTCTCAAAACATACTGTACCAGGGACGGTATCCCCACAACACATACTGTACCAGGCACGTATCTCACAAAATAATGTACCAGGACGGTATCCCCACAACGCATGCTGACCAGGGACGGTATCCTCACAATGCATACTGTACCAGGGACGGTATCCTCACAACACATACTGTACCAGGGACGGTATCTCCAAACACATACTGTACCAGGAACGTTATCCGCACCAATGCATGCTGTACAGGGGGTGTATCCTCAAACGCATACTGTATCAGGGACGGTATCTCACAACACATACTGTACCAGGGTTAGGATCCCCACAACACATACTGTACCAGGGACGGTATCCCACAACGCATGCTGTACCAGGGACGGTATCCCACAACGCATGCTGTAACAGGACGGGATTCCTCACAATGCATACTGTACCAGGGACGGTATCCTCACAACACATACTGTACCAGGGACGGTATCTCCACAACACATACTGTACCAGGAACGTTATCCTCACAATGCATGCTGTACAAGGGGTGGTATCCCACAACGCATACTGTATCAGGGCGGTATCCTCACAACACATACTGTACCAGGAACAGTATCCTACAACACATACTGTACCAGGGATGGTATCCTCACAAACACTACTGTACAAGGGACGTTATCCTCAAAAACACACGCTGTACCAGGGACGGTATCCTCACAACACATGCTGTACCAGGGACGTTATCCTCAAAACACATGCTGTACCAGGGATGGTATCTCCCACAACGCATGCTGTACCAGGGAAATATCCTCACAATGCATGCTGTACATAGACAGTATCCCCAAAATGCATGCTGTACCAGGGACAATATCCTCACAACACATGCTGTACCAGGGACGGTATCCTCACAACACATACTGTACCAGGGACGGTATCCTCACAACGAATGCTGTACCAGGGACAATATCCTCACAAACATGCTGTAACAGGGACGGTATCCTCAAACACATGCTGTACCAGGGACGGTATCTTCAAAACGCATGCTGTAACGGGGACGGTATCCCCACAACACATGCTGTACCAGGGACGGTATCCCCACAACACATGTGTACCAGGGATGGTACGGTATCCTCACAACACATACTGTACCAGGGACGGTATCTCCACAACGCATGCTGTACCAGGGCAATATCCTACAACACATGCTGTACCAGAGACGGTATCTCACAATGCATGCGTACCAGGGACAATATCCTCACAAACACATGCTGTACCAGGGACGGTATCCCCACAACACATGCTGTACCAGGAACAGTATCCCCACAACACATGCCGTACCAGGGACGGTATTGTCACAACACATGCCGTACCAGGGACGGTATCCCCCAAAAAATACTGTACCAGGGATGGTATCCCCACAACGCATGCTGTACCAGGGACGGTATCCCCACAATGCATGCTGTACCAGGGACGGTATCTTCACAACACATACTGTACCAGGGACGGTATCTCCACAACACATACTGTACCAGGAAGTTATCCTCACAATGCATGCTGTACCAGGGGCAGTATCCTCACAACACATACTGTACCAGGGACGTTATCCTCACAACGCATGCTGTACTAGGGACGTATCCTCACAAACACATGCTGGAACAGGGACAATATCTCCAAAACACATGCTGTACCAGGGGGTAGGTATCCCCACAAACACATACTGTACCAGGGACGGTATCCCCACAACGCATGCTGTACCAGGGACGGTATCCCACAACGCATGCTGTACAGGGCGGTATCCTCACAATGCATACTGTTCCAGGGACGGTTCCTCACAACGCATACTGTACCAGGGAAGGTATCTCACAACACATACTGTACCAGGAACGTTATCCTCACAATGCATGCTGTACCAGGGGCGGTATACTCAAAAATCGACTGTTACCAGGGACAGTATCCCCACACACATACTGTACCAGGGACAGTATCCCCACAACACATACTGTACCGGGCACGGTATCCTCACAACACATACTGTACCAGGGACGGTATCCTCAGAAAGCATACTGTACAGGGACGGTATCCCACAACGCATACTGTACCAGGGACGGTTACCCACAATGCATGCGTACCAGGGCGGTATCCTCACAACGCATGCTGTACCAGGGATGGTTTCTCACATACATACGTACCAGGGACGGTATCCTCACAACACATACTGTACCAGGGACGGTATCTCCACAACACATTGTACCAGGAACGTATCCTCAAATGCATGCTGTACCAGGGGCGGTATCCTACAACACATACTGTACCAGGGAAGTTATCCTCACAACACATGCTGTACAGGGACGTATCCTCACAATACATGCTGTAACAGGGACAATATCTCCACAAACAATGCTGTACCAGGGTTAGGTATCCCACAACACATACTGTACAGGGCGGTATCCCCACAACGCATGCTGTACCAGGGACAGTATCCCCACAATGCATGCGTACACAGGGACGGTTCCTCACAACACATACTGTACCAGGAATGGTATCCTCACAACACATAATGTACCAGGGATGGTATCCTCACAACACATACTGTACAAGGGACGTTATCCAAAACAAACGCTGTACCAGGGACGGTATCCTCACAACACATGCTGTACCAGAGACAATATCCTCACAACGCATGCTGTACCAGGGACAGTATCCCCACAATGCATGCTGTACCAGGGACAATATCTCACAACACATGCTGTACCAGGGACGGTATCCTCACAACACATGCTGTACCAGGCACGGTATCCTACAAACACTGCGTACCAGGGCAGGTATCCCCACAAACACTATGTACCAGGCACGGTATCCTCACAACCATAATGTACCAGGGATGGTATCCTCACAACGCATACTGTATCAGGAACGGTATCCCCACAACGCATACGTACTAGGGACGGTATCCCCACAATGCATGCTGTACCAGGGACGGTATCCCCAAACGCATGCTGTACCAGGGACGGTATCCTCACAATGCATGCTGTACAGGGACAGTATCCTCACAATGCATGCTGTACCAGGGACGGTATTCTCCAAACACATACTGTACCAGGAACGTTATCCTCACAATGCATGCTGTCCAGGGGCGGTATCCTACAACACATACTGTACCAGGGACGTTATCCTCACAAACACATGCTGTACTAGGGACGTTATCCTCAACAACACATGCTGTAACAGGGACAATATCTCCACAACACATGCTGTACCAGGGTTAGGTATCCCCACAACACATACTGTACAGGGACGGTATCCCCACAGCATGCTGTACCAGGGACGGATCCCACAACGCATGCTGTACCAGGGACGGTATCCTCACAATGCATACTGTACGGGACGGTATCCTCACACCACATACTGTACCAGGGACGGTATCTCCACACACACATACTGTACCA
This sequence comes from Hymenochirus boettgeri, assembly GCA_019447015.1. NCBI lineage: Eukaryota > Metazoa > Chordata > Amphibia > Anura > Pipidae > Hymenochirus > Hymenochirus boettgeri. Next base: position 6,946 of record JAACNH010003258.1, on the reverse strand, counting down.
GGAACGTTATCCTCACAATGCATGCTTTACCAGGGGCGGTATCCTCACAACGAATACTGTATCAGGATACGGTATCCTCACAACACATACTGTACCAGGAACGGTATCCTCTCAACACATACTGTACCAGGGATGGTATCCTCACAACCATACTGTACAAGGGGACGTATCCTCAAAACACACGCGTACAGTATGTGTTGTGAGGATACCATCCCTGGTACAGTATGTGTTGAGAGGATACCGTTCCTGGTACAGTATGTGTTGTGAGGATACCGTATCCTGATACAGTATTCGTTGTGAGGATACCGCCCCTGGTAAAGCATGCATTGTGAGGATAACGTTCCTGGTACAGTATGTGTTGTGGAGATACCGTCCCTGGTACAGTATGTGTTGTGAGGATACCGTCCCAGGTACAGTATGCATTGTGAGGATACCGTCCCTGGTACAGCATGCGTTGTGTGGGGGAAATCCGTCCCTGGTACAGCATGGTTGTGGGGATACCGTCCCTGGTACAGTAATGTGTTGTGGGGATACCTAACCCTGGTACAGCATGTGTTGTGGAGATATTGTCCCTGTTACACATGTGTTGTTGAGGATAACGTCCCTAGTACAGCATGTGTTGTGAGGATAACGTCCCTGGTACAGTATGTGTTGTAGGATACCGCCCCTGACGACATGCATTGTGAGGATAACGTTCCTGGTACAGTATGTGTTTGGAGAATACCGTCCCTGGTACAGCATGCATTGTGAGGATACTGTCCCTGGTACAGCATGCATTGTGAGGATACCGTCCCTGGTAAGCATGCGTTGTGGGGATACCGTCCCTGGTACAGCATGCATTGTGGGATACCGTCCCTAGTACAGTATGCGTTGTGGGGATACCGTTCCTGATACAGTATGCGTTGTGAGGATACCATCCCTGGTACATTATGGTTGTGAGGATACCGTGCCTGGTACAGTAGTGTTTGTGGGGATACCGCCCTGGTACGCAGTGTTTGTAGGATACCGTGCCTGGTACAGCATGTGTTGTGAGGATACCGTCCCTGGTACAGCATGTGTTGTGAGGATATTGTCCCTGGTACAGCATGCATTGTGGGGATACTGTCCCTGGTACAGCATGCGTTGTGAGGATATTGTCTCTGGTACAGCATGTGTTGTGAGGATACCGTCCCTGGTACAGCGTTTGTTTTGAGATAACGTCCTTGTACAGTATGTGTTGTGAGGATACCATCCCTGGTACATTATGTGTTGTGAGGATACCATTCCTGGTACAGTATGTGTTGTGAGGAACCGTCCCTGGTGTACGCATGCATTGTGGGGATACTGTCCCTGGTACAGCATGCGTTGTGGGGGATACCGCCCTGGTACAGTATGTGTTGTGGGGATACCTAACCCTGGTACAGCATGTGTTTGTGGAGATATTGTCCCTGTTACAGCATGTATGTGAGGATAACGTCCCTGGTACAGCATGTGTTGTGAGGATAACTTCCCTGGTACAGTATGTGTTGTAGGATACCGCCCCTGGTACAGCATGCATTTGAGGAATACGTTCCTGGTACATATGTGTTGTGGAGATACCGTCCCTGGTACAGTATGTGTTGTGAGGATCCGTCCCTGGTACGTATGTATGTGATGAACAACCATCCCTGGTACAGCATGCGTTGTGAGATACCGTCCCTGGTACAGCATGCATTGTGGGTATACCGTCCCTGGTACAGTATGCGTTGTGGGATACCGTCCCTGATACAGTATCTTTCTGAGGATACCGTCCCTGGTACAGTATGTGTTTTGAGGATACCGTGCCCGGTACAGTATGTGTTGTGGGGATACTGTCCCTGGTACAGTATGTGTTGTGGGGATACTGTCCCTGGTACAGTATTTTTGAATACCGCCCCTGTACAGCATGCATTGTGAATAACGTTCCTGGTACAGTATGTGTGTGTGAGATACCTCCCTGGTACAGTATGCGTTGTGAGGAACCGTCCCTGGAACAGTATGCATTGTGAGGATACCGTCCCTGTACAGCATGCGTTGTGGGGATACCGTCCCTGGTACAGCATGCGTTGTGGGGATACCGTCCCTGGTACAGTATGTGTTTGTGGGGATACCTACCCTGGTACAGCATGTGTTGTGGAGATATTGTCCCTGTTACAGCATGTGTTGTGAGGATAACGTCCCTAGTACAGCATGCGTTGTGAGGATAACGTCCCTGGTACAGTATGTGTGTGAGGATACTGCCCCTGGTACAGCATGCATTGTGAGGATAACTTCCTGGTACAGTATGTGTTGTGGAGATACCGTCCCTGGTACAGTATGTGTTGTGAAGATACCGTCCCTGGTACAGCATGCATTGTGGGGATACCGTCCCTGGTACAGCATGCGTTGTGGGGATACCATCCCTGGTACAGTATGTGTTGTGGGGATACCGTCCCTGGTACGGCATGTGTTGTGACAATACCGTCCCTGGTACGGCATGTGTTGTGGGGATACTGTTCCTGGTACAGCATGTGTTGTGGGGATACCGTCCCTGGTACAGCATGTGTTGTGAGGATATTGTCCCTGGTACAGCATGCATTGTGAAGATACCGTCTCTGGTACAGCATGTGTTGTGAGGATATTGTCCCTGGTACAGCATGCGTTGTGGAGATACCGTCCCTGGTACAGTATGTGTTGTGAGGATACCGTACCATCCCTGGTACAGCATGTGTTGTGGGGATACCGTCCCTGGTACAGCATGTGTTGTGGGGATACCGTCCCCGTTACAGCATGCGTTTTGAAGATACCGTCCCTGGTACAGCATGTGTTGAGGATACCGTCCCTGTTACAGCATGTTTGTGAGGATATTGTCCCTGGTACAGCATTCGTTGTGAGGATACCGTCCCTGGTACAGTATGTGTTGTGAGGATACCGTCCCTGGTACAGCATGTGTTGTGAGGATATTGTCCCTGGTACAGCATGCATTTTGGGGATACTGTCTATGGTACAGCATGCATTGTGAGGATATTGTCCCTGGTACAGCATGCGTTGTGGGGATACCATCCCTGGTACAGCATGTGTTGTGAGGATAACGTCCCTGGTACAGCATGTGTTGTGAGGATACCGTCCCTGGTACAGCGTGTGTTTTTGAGGATAACGTCCCTTGTACAGTAGTGTTTGTGAGGATACCATCCCTGGTACAGTATGTGTTGTAAGGATACTGTTCCTGGTACAGTATGTGTTGTGAGGATACCGTCCCTGATACAGTATGCGTTGTGAGGATACCACCCCTTGTACAGCATGCATTGTGAGGATAACGTTCCTGGTACAGTATGTGTTGTGGAGATACCGTCCCTGGTACAGTATGTGTTGTGAGGATACCGTCCCTGGTACAGTATGCATTGTGAGGAATCCCGCCTGTTACAGCATGCGTTGTGGGAATACCGTCCCTGGTACAGCATGCGTTGTGGGATACCGTCCCGGTACAGTATGTGTTGTGGGGATCCTAACCCTGGTACAGTATGTGTTGTGAGATACCGTCCCTGATACAGTATGCGTTTGAGGATACACCCCCTGTACAGCATGCATTGTGCGGATAACGTTCCTGGTACAGTATGTGTTGTGGAGATACCGTCCCTGGTACAGTATGTGTTGTGAGGATACCGTCCCTGGTACAGTATGCATTGTGAGGATACCGTCCCTGGTACAGCATGCGTTGTGGGGATACCGTCCTGGTACATTATTTTGTGAGATACCGTGCCTGGTACAGTATGTGTTGTGGGGATACCGTCCCTGGTACAGTATGTTTTGAGAGATACCGTGCCGGTACGCATGTGTTGTGAGGATACCGTCCCTGGTACAGCATGTGTTGTGAGGATATTGTCCCTGGTACAGCATGCGTTGTGAGGATACCGTCCCTGGTACAGCATGCTTGTGGGGATACCGTCCTGTTCGCATGCGTTGTGGGGATACCGTCCCTGGTACAGTATGCGTTGTGGGGATACCGTCCCTGATACAGTATGCGTTGTGGGGATACTGTCCCTGTAAGCATGCGTTGTGGGGATATTGTCCCTGGTACAGCATGCGTTGTGGGGATACCGTCCCTGGTACAGCATGTGTTGTGAGGATACGTCTCTGGTACAGCATGTGTTGAGGATACCGTCCCTGGTACAGCGTGTGTTTTGAGGATAACGTCCCTTGTACAGTATGTGTTGTGAGGATACCATCCCTGGTACAGTATGCGTTGTGAGAGATACCGTTCCTGGTACAGTATGCGTTGTGAGGATACCGTCCCTGGTACAGTATGCATTGTGAGGATACCGTCCCTGGTACAGCATGCGGTTGGGGATACCGTCCCTGGTACAGCATGCGTTGTGGGGATACCGTCCCTGGTACAGTAGGTTGTTGGGGGATACCTAACCCTGGTACAGCATTGTTTTTGGAGATATGTCCCTGTTACAGCATGTGTTGTGAGGATAACGTCCCTGGTACAGTATGTGTTGTGAGGATACCGCCCCTGGTACAGCATGCGTTGTGAGGATAACGTTCCTGGTACAGTATGTGTTGTGGAGATACCGTCCCTGGTACAGTATGTGTTGTGAGGATACCGTCCCTGGTACAGTATGCATTGTGAGGATACCGTCTCTGGTACAGCATGCGTTGTGGGGATACCGTCCCTGGTACAGCATGCGTTGTGGGGATACCGTCCCTGGTACAGCATGCGTTGTGGGGATACTGTGCCTGATACAGTATGCGTTGTGAGGATACCGTCCCTGGTACAGTATGTGTTGTGAGGATACCGTGCCTGGTACAGTATGTGTTGTGGGATACCGTCCCTGGTACAGTATGTGTTGTGAGGATACCGTGCCTGGTACAGTATGTGTTGTGGGGATACCGTCCCTGGTACAGTATGTGTTGTGGGGATACCGTCCCTGGTACAGTATGTGTTGTGGGGATACCGTCCCTGGTACAGTATGTTGTTTTGGGGATACCGTCCCTGGTACAGTATGTGTTGTGGGGATACCGTCCCTGTGTACAGCATGTGTTGAGGTTACCGTCCCTGGTACAGTATGTGTTGTGAGGATACCGTCCCTGGTACAGTATGCATTGTGAGGATACCGTCCCTGGTACAGCATGCGTTGTGGGGATACCGTCCCTGGTACATTATGTGTTGTGAGGATACCGTGCCTGGTACAGTATGTGTTGTGGGGATACCGTCCCTGGTACAGTATGTGTTGTGGGGATACCGTCCCTGGTACAGTATGTGTTGTGGGGATACCGTCCCTGGTACAGTATGTGTTGTGAGGATACAGTCCCTGGTACAGTATGTGTGTAGGATTTTTGTGCTCCTCCCCTATGACAAACTTTGCATTGTCATTTTAGTCTGGTATGTTAATATAAGCATGACATAATACATACACGTGTACATATGTATATACTGTATACAACTGCTACAGAACTACATCTTCCACATTCTAGCTTTAGGCTGTCTGGAAGTCTGTAACAACTGGAAGGACTTGGGCTGCATTTCCTTGTTTAGTGCCCTCTGCTGGATGTGAACTGTCACTCTCAGTCTGTATAGGCAGTTGGAGGTTATTTGTTTATCATCTAGGAGAAAGCACTGGATGAAAAGAATTCTAAAACCACCCGTACCAGATTATAACAAGGACTCTTACACCATTCATAATTATTATATTAACATCCATTATGTAAGAGGGAAGCAACAAATTTGACCTATGTACTTCTAGTACAACAGGTTGCTATTATTATAAGAAACAGGAATAAAAATAAAGAGATGATCTCTGTAAAAAGTCACGCTGCACAATACACGAAAAGCCATGAAGATTCTGCATTTAAAGGAAGAAAGATAGTACTTATCTGCTTGAGTGATTTCAAGGCCTTAAGGTCTGAACCACCTTGTTTTTCTCTTTTACCATCTCCCAGAGGGTAAACCGTTGAGATGTAGATGCGCATACACATATCTCTATAAATGAATTAATGCAGAACAAAAGACTTCTACGCTTATGTTTACAACTCAAAACTATCTCTGCACTATCAGCATTAAAGGGGAAGTTCAGAGCAAATACATATACTTTTAAGAATAAAGAGCAGTAATTTTGAATCCCAATGAGCATAATCTGCCCATTCAGCATTTTGTCTGTGTATAAATAACTGCAACTGAAATTCTGACTTCCTGTTTGCAGGACCCCTAATAGAGACCGTTGTGGTCTTGCCCTTGACCCAGCGCCTGGGTCGATTCAGTTGCTCAGTAGAGATCTGAACAACTTTGACCCATCCAACAGTCAGTAGAAATTACTGTTAGGAACTTTCCAAGGAAGTGGTGCATCCTGGGAAGAATAAGGACCGTTGGAACCTGAAATGTCAGCTCACTAATGTCAACAGCAGGGAACAGCAAAGGGTATGAAATCAACGGATTTTCCGAAATCGGAAAGAATATATAGAATAGCTAGGTATACATAATACAAACCAAGAATTTTTAAAATATTGATATTTTCCACTGAACTTTCCCATTTAAGGAAAAACTCTGCAGGGCAGTGAGCGAATAAAGGGGAAGTTGCACCAAATATTGGTCGGGCAGGTCATTTCTGCATTGTCTATTTTTAAACAGAGCATACTCATTTATTTATAAGGAAAGGTTTCAGCTGGAGAAATTACAGTCACCCTTTTAGAAGGCTGTAGCTCTCTTTAAAGAAATAGTTAAGAAAAAAGCAGCACATTATTCAACCAATGTTACATAGAATTAACATCTAACTGGTAAAACCAAGTTTCATTTTTATTTTTTTATTGCTGTGAATGTTTGTCCCTGCCTGGTGTCTGGGGATATCTTCATGCTTATGGCACTTCAAGTTACTAGATTGCTATGCCTTTCCTCTGGGAAGTCTGTTTCCAGGTGATGGTGCCTTGTGTAGGCCACATACCGAGCACTTTCACTTATCACATCCCTGCTTTT
>JAACNH010003257.1:0-30490 GCA_019447015.1 Hymenochirus boettgeri | reverse complement strand
AAAACAGTGTTAAAAATACACAGTGGGTTATTAAAAAATCAATAAGATAGTAAATCAAATTGTCATTACTCAGTTGTAGCTTGTTTCTCCAGGAACGCACGTCTGTGCCTACCAGAAAACGAGATAAGGGAACATGTTTTCCGATAAACACTGCTTAATACTCTACTTGTTCTTACAGTGTAAGTCTATTACATAGAGTCCATCTGGTCATATGTTAGATGTTACCTGTTCACTTCGGTTTGCTCTTTACTTAAGTAATTTGGTAATGCTCTTACTTTAACCATTGTATTGCACAATTATTCTGCTGTTAGTGTAACTATTTACAGAGACGATACAACAGTAAATTGAATGTATTGACAACACTGCGTCGCACTTAATTGTATATACAAAGTTTGCTTACTAACTTCAACTATGCACATGCATTCCGATGTCCGCTCATTTTCATCCCTTGTTCACTGGGAATCCAGTAACAGGATCACCATCTGTTGGTAAATTGGAATGTTAATTCTCCTTCTCAGAAAGGGTTTAATCGACAGAACCATTAAACCCATTGGGTGTAGTGGATCTCACCTATTTTACCAGATCGTTCCTGTTTTTAATAGCCAGGTTTTTTTATATTGCCCCACGCCTCGTATTGTTTCCTAACTGGATTATCTATACCCATGTTTAGTTGGGACACTTGATGGTTTTTGCCTCATGGAAATAGTCTGGAGACTGATGTATCATGTCTCCATTGTGGTACAGTTCCTAATGTCTCTTGTGTTCCTTAGATCCGCACTTTTATGCTCGACTATCTGTCACACGCGCCCTTGCCAACAAGGGCATTTAATCAGATCAGATCACGTTTGCTGTTATACAGTTGCAAATATCTTTATTTCGTCTGGTGTCCTTTTTTGTGGGGTGATACATATATGTCAACCCACAAATGGAGTTTACGGCAATTACATGACCATGCATAAATTGCCTTTGAGTTCTAGTCAATATTTTGGTTGGGAATGTTCTTTTGTAGTCCAATGTCTGAGGACATAATATGTCCCAATACATTTGACCTCTTTTATAACTGAAACTGGGTGGGTTGTAGAAAAGACTCTTCCATACTGGGGATCTTCTGAAGTATACCCCAGTATTTTCTGATAAACCCTTTCAATATGTTTACTTTCAATCGTATTTGTGTCACGAGTAAGTTGATGGTATCTCCTAGTTTTTTTTTTTACTAGCCAGACCATCGTCACAAAAAGTCATTTCTCTTGATGAGATTCACTTGGTCTCAGCTTTTTGATTAGTCTGGGTCATATCCCCTTCAGTGAATCTTGTAGTCATTACTTGCTGCATCCACGTATCCCAGTCAGTCGAGCAATACGTTTAGCTCTCATGAACTCCCAGAGTAATACAAAAAGCTAGAGACAGGAACCAAGGGAATACATCAGAGAAATGAACCTGTTTGTGACGAGGGATCGGGTAGAAAACTGGAAAACAAGTGGTTGATTGTTATTATCATTACTAGGATCATCCACATTCCATAGTCATTATGGCCAGAAGGATGTACACAGACCAATGAAATCACATAACATCTGTTTCCAATGGCAGACACTTGCTATGGTCTGATGCATAAGGTGCAGGCGCAGATAGCAAGTTTGTTACTTTGGTCTTGGGAGACTGTTTACTTTCTGCCTCTGACCTCTGCTAGTAAAAACTAAAGGTCAGAAGCTTTAACTACTGCCTTCCAATCACTCAGCATTAACTGCTTTTTTACCCAGTGATCTCTACAAAATCTATCAGGCACTACAAGAGTTAAAGTGAACCTAGCTGTCTGTATCCTATCCAAAATGCCATCCTGTATAACATTCTTTGTACATTAGAGCTGTTGATTAACTCAATATTTACCCAGCCAAAAACACAGTAAGAGGCTGGGAGCTTTTGCATCTAATATATTTGCCCTTTATCTGCCATAGTGTGATTAAGGTGGCCATACATCTTTTAAAGATTGGAAATCTACCCAACCTTAAACAGACCCGTGGTTTTCTTACCCAATCTGACCCGTACCTATTCAAAACTCAATGTGGGTTACATGAACCCGAAATGCAAATTGCAAATAAATTAGGATATAAATAGGAATGTTAACCTTAAATGGCTCAGGGACCTGGGATACACGAATCAATACACAAAATCTTTTTTAAAAAAAACTTGTCCAGTAGCAGAGAAATTTTATGCACTTCCAGTTTTGCATCTGTTTAGTATTTTTGCGATTTCTCGAAAATTTTTAAAATTTATGATTTTTAAAATCGAAAAATTCTTCAACGTTTAGAATAATTGAAAACAGTTCCGGGTCAGAAAAAATCAGAAAAGTCAGAAATCCGACGGTGCTTTCTCAAATCCGAATGACTTGTACAAGAATTGTGGCATACGTACCCTGGGAAATCCCAATTAGCATATCACAGCCAAGTGTTAGGGGTTGGATTGGGATAGTGGCTAATAGGTGTTATAGGAACACCCGAGTTAAGGTGTTTTGTGTTAAAACAGCATTGTACATGGCAGACAGTCTGGGAGGATCTGCAACTTGTTTTGATGTTAAGCTCTACAGAGGCATGTGCCTGTACACAGACACTTAGCTGGGGGTTTACCTAGTAAGGTGGATTGTGGGACCTGACCCCCTAGTACTCACAGGTTGTTTTCATAAAATACCCAATGGGCACAGCAAAGGGAGAGGTGAGAACAGCTTGTGTATGTTTGTAAATGGCTCGTTCTATTGGGACAATGTCAAATCCGACCCGTAACCAATTCAAATTCAATGTGGGTTACCATACAATCAGCTTTGAAAGTGGGTGGGTTCATCTCTAGCTTACTACCCTGATGTATGTAAATGCTTGAGCTGTTATTCTTTGCAGCTTCCAGAAATTTACCTCTTCAATATAAATAATGGTTTTCTATTTTTTCCTATACAATACCGTAGCATCAGGAGTTAAAACAGTTCCCTAGAACTCTTTAGAAACTTGTGGAATATTGAACTTTATCATAGAGAAAAGAATGTTTGTGTTTTGTGGCCTGCTGGTCCTACAACAGTAAATAAATAAACTTGGTGTCAGCTCTAGTATCTATTCGTACCCTGAAAAAAATATTACTCCAAAATCAGCAAGCTAAAAAAAAAAAATCCATATCTTGGCAAATAAATGGAACTTACTAGAACCAATTCTTTCAAGTTCTTTTCAGTAGGAAGCTATTTTTAGATATCCTGCAGGAGAACTAAAAAACTCCAAGGAAAGCCCCGAGATAAAAACACATAAAACATTTACCAGAAGAACGGTATTAGAAAGAATTCACATGTTACTCCTACAAGAGAGTCTACGACTTGCGAGAAACACTGCTTGTTTCTCAAGCTTGGTTCCAGGGGGAGCAATAACCAAGTGTGGGACCAACGTGAGTGGCAGGGAACAGTTAATAGAAACATGTAACTACACATTGCATTTAAATAAATCAATACATGTATTTAAAACTTGATAGGACCTATAAGTATTAATTCCTTTAGTAACTCCCCTTGGGTGTCGAATAGAGAAATATATTTAAAAAATGTGCTAGCATATTAAAATAATGAAATAAAACAACCCCCCTTCTTCCAGTAAGCCAGTCTCCTCTTTCTATTCCAGACCATTTTGTTACGCAACAACATCTCAAGCGTTAGTCCTCCAACAGCTCACAACAACACATGCTACATCAACCCTGATCCATCATAAAAAAAATTTCCTGCTTGTTTCACTGCGCTTGAGGTAGAGGATCCCACTGTTTACATTTAGTGACAAATTTTTTTTAATTAATCGTGCCAGGGACACTGCTGTATCTTTTACACAGCAATGAAGGAGTGCTGTAACTTAAGAAAACTAATCTGTTGTATTCAATTAGATCAACGGACTTGAAGTTGTTCTTGAAGACTTTCACTAGTCATCCGACTGGCTTTCTCAATGTCAGAATGACTGTACAAGAATCTGTGGCAATTAGTACCCTGGAAAATCCCAATTAGCATATCACAGCCAGGGTGTTAAGGGCGTGATTGGATAGTGGCTAAGAGGGTTATAGGAACACCCGTAGGTGTCAAAACAGCAGTTGTACATGCAGACAGTCTGGGGAGGATCTATGTGCAGTTAATGTGATGGCTGTCAGCTTTTAGGAAGCAAGGCTGCAACTGTTTTGATCTGTTAAGCTCTACAGAGCATGTGCCTGTACACAGACAACTTAGGCTGGGGGTTTACCCAGCTAAGGTTGATTGTGGGACCTGACCCCTATACTCACAGGTTGTTTTCATAAATTACCCAATGGCCACAGCAAAGGGAGAGGTGAGAACCAGCTTGTTGTATGTTTTGTAAATGGCTCTGTCATTTGGACAAATGTTGTCTGGAAACTTTAGTCTTCTTTAAATATAGATATGCCTACCTTATCTCCGTTTATATACTCAGGCTCTCCACTTTCCAGCATCAATTTTACTACTACACACCAAAAAACAATCAGTGAGAGAAGATATGGGTTTCCAATGAACAAAGAGAAATAAAGGAAGAAGAAACCCTACTGAAATCTGGCAAATTAGTATCACCAAAGGCAACGAAGCTCTTTCAGTTTAACAGGGCATACTGGCCCCCACTGCGGAGATCCAAATATAAACCAGATCTCAGCCCCATGCTCGAAGTCCCAATTTGCCATGGCCCCCGTCTAATATCTTATTGATCCTGTCCACAAATTCAAAGCTACTGGCAACAGACAAACTGTTCCTTCGTGCCCATGGGCTCCCTGGAGGTTTGGACCCCAAAAACCTATTCCAAGGCATTCTAGATCATGTATTTGTTAATAATATTTGTAGTAGAGAATTACTTTATATCCAAGATGTCTTCACTTAATAATATTTAAAACTGTTCTTGAAAAAAAACAAATATCCACACCTGGATACAGCCAACCATCCCACAATTTAACTCATGAAGGTTCTGTTAAGCAGCAGCATTGCCCTATAGGAAGATGGTATACAATCCACAGGGGATATCAACCAAGTATGGGAAGACATGAGGTAGGTGAATCTACACTGATAAAAAGATTTAAAGTTTGACATCCCTTTATATGTGACTATCTATCAGTGTGGTGGCATATTTTCACAGAAAATTTCAAATAACGCTTTCAACATCTCCTGCAGTCTTCCAAGGTTTCTGCCTGCCCCACTAGTTTTGAGCTTGGTACCCGCTTGAGTTGGCAAGTTAGCAATGGCATTAATATATATATAAAAAACATGATACTTGCCTGTTAATTGCATTTATTGTTTTCATTCCTTGTATTATTCCCATGTCCCTCCAAGCTGTTTTTATTTGGTCATGCTACTGGTATCCCCACAGACTTAAAGGGCATGTCCACCCCGAAAACTAAATTTAACCCCATACTGGCCAGTATGGGGTTATGCCTTTTCTAAGTCCAACGAACTGCAGAGTAGAGAAGCTGTCAGTGACTCGTGGGTGCTTGTTCTGCCTCAACCTCAACAAGGTCTGAGGCTGCGCAGGGAAACCCCCCCCTCCCTCCCACCATCCAGATCTATCCTCTAGGCCGTGGCACCCCTCTTACATAAGTAAGTAACAGCTGCCCAAACGCCATAATATTTCTTTTAAAAAATGCTTCGATCGTTACTTACAGAGTCTTCTCTCCCACGGCTGTTCGATGATGTCAGCTGCGTCTGTGATTGGCTGCGTATTAGCAAATCCAATGACGCGGATGGCAGACCAGCCCCTGCTTGCAACTTCAACAAGCAGGGAGCTGATAGAAGATGTCGCGGGAGAGAAAGGGTCTGTAAGTAAAGATCTGAGCATATTTTAAAAGATTATTACGGCGGTTGGGGGTAGGCAGCTGTACCTACCTTTATAAAAAGTTGATTTCCAGGGTGGACATGCCCTTTAAAGAAACAAATACATGAACAAAAAAAATCAACAGCTAAGGGACCAAGGGAAACAGAACAACACAATCCAATCAATTTATAGATAAGTAGAAGCTTTGAGACATATAGAGCTGGGACAGAGACAGAAATCATAATATTTTAACAAACACACTGTTATCCATTGGAAACTAGCAGGTGGTTCCCATAATGGATAAAAAAAAAAATTAGTGGATTAAGCCAAGTTACACACACATCATCGACCAGAAATCCGTTGTAGAAAAAAGGATTGACTGTGAGCTTGTTACATGTCTAAAGCTTCGTACAACACGTTGGATAATTGTCGTACGATGCAGCCAACGAACGCGCAATCACACGATATTCGTATGAAAAATATAGCATCAACGATGTTCAAAGACCAACGACCATGGACTATTGTCGGCTTTTTCCGACGATCAGCCTGGCGGATTTGTTCTGCCAATTATCGTATATTTGTACATGGTCGGCAGATTATCGTATCGTTCTATGAAAAAATATATTAAAGCGATTGTGTGCTTCTGTAATTGCGCAATGTAACGAACTTTACGTTATGTAAGAACGTCTACACTAACGACTATCGGGTGAGTACTATTGTGCTGTGTGTAAATGTCATTTCAATTATGAGGATACGATAATGTCGTTAAACATTCGTCGGCTGCATCGTACGAAAATTATCCAACTGTGTACGAGGCTTAATAATATAATATCAGGCATGAAGAAATTAAATACTGATAATATCAATAATATACTTTTAAAGCTTCATTGGATGGTGTGTTCTTTTACAATTCATGTAAGTTTTCTTTTAATCCAGCAGTGCCTGCAGATACAATCGTTGTGATATTTAAATAGAAAAGGAAGTATTTAGTTTTTCTTCAGTAAAAATGTTCTAATTAACAAAAGTCAATTCATTGCATTTTAAACAAACACTATCACAGTTTTACCTCTTTTTCTCAAATAGAGATAAGTAAATAAAATTGAGAAGAATACTGCAAATGTGCAATGTTCACAGGAAAAGTAATATTATAAACGGCAGATTCATTTTAATCTATAGCAGCAAATCTTTGGCATGACACTAAACTAAGGCAGGTAAGAATGAATTGTTAATGCTTTTTTTCTTCTTATAGAGTGAAAAAACCTGCTCAAAAGTCTAACTGCAATCATTTAACAACAAAGTTTCTCCTGTTTGAGGAATACCTCTGGGGTTTGAAGGGAGATGATGAAATATCCATGCTAACAGGAAAAATAATGGCAAACCCACACTAACCAATGTTCATTGAGTTAGCAAGGATTTTGTACTCATTATGCACTGCCTGCATATAGGCCCAATCAAATGGGGAGTCATATGTTAATAATCAAAATGGATTGCGGACCAAAAGAGAGTCGATACATCCTTCAACACCTTCAGTAGGAGACAATAAAGAATAACTTTTTGGGAAGTTTGAGGCAGAAATTCATATGACAAAGTTACATATTGGGTTTAGCTCTCCTTTCCCAAGCTCCTAATGTATATCCAATGTACAGTCACTAATCAATCAAAATTCTGGAAATGGTGCTAAAAACTAATGTGGCCATAAGCAACATTAAAACAAAATTTAAAAAGATACAGGGGGCATATTTATAAAGAAACTATGTTAGCGCAAAAAAATTACCGCCGCACATCGCGGCCCGCGAAAATAGTGCTATCGCCGTATTATAACGGCGAGCGCTATTCCGCGATACTATCACGGCCGCGATGTGCTGCGGTAATTTTAAGCCCCTTCGCGGGATACTGTTAGTATCGCCGCGAAGGGACTTAAAATCCCTTCCCGACGCCGTCCTAAGGGGGCAGGGCATACGCCCGCCCAAACCCCCGCGGCGGCAGCGGCGGACCACCCGCCGCCGCGTTCCCAGCAGCCCCCTCCAAACCGTTCCCCGTTCGCGGCAACTCCGGAACGGAGGCTAGGAGGGGCTGCCGGGAAGGGGCCGCAGCAGGTGGTCGCGACCACCCCCGCGCACCCCCTCCCCGAACCCCTCCAAGCCCCCGCCCCGGCCGCTCCCGGGGAGGGGATGGGAGGGAGCCGCTGGGGGGGGTGGAGGCTCCCTCCAGCGGGGCCCTGAGAAGGGCCTTATTGGGGCTTAAGGGGGTCCCGCAGCTCGAACCGGGACCCCCCCTCCCGGCCCTTTAAGGGCCCCCCTTGCGGCACTGACAAGTGCCTTTGAGGGGTCCCGCAGCTGAAAACGGGACCCCCAGTGCGCTCTTAAGAGCCCTTGTGGCGACGTCTTTCTTTCTTCCAGTCCCGGCGGACACCAGCTCCGCCGAGGCCGCCGACCACGAAGGTACCCTGCGGCCGCCAGGGTTACCCCGGCGGGCGCCGGCGACCTCAACGACGGCCGATGTTGCCGGCGTCTTGATCGACGCGACGTCTTCGGGCTGGCGACACCAACCCCACTCAGGTCGCCGATGCCAGCAGACTCACTGCGGCCGCCAGTGAGCCCGCTGGCACCGCCGGCCTCAGCGGAGCCGATGTTGCCAGCCGCTTCTTTCTTCTTTCTTCAGCCATCTACTGATGGCATCTGAGTTCCGCGGCGGAAAGCTCCTCTTTATATAGGTTTGCAGAAATCCATAATCCGTTTCTGATTGGTCAATTTTTAATACTTGCTTTACATTAACCAATCAGATTTCAGAACTTTCCAGAAATCTGATTGGTTAATGTAAAGCAAGTATTAAAAATTGACCAATCAGAAACGGATTATGGATTTCTGCAAACCTATATAAAGAGGAGCTTTCCGCCGCGGAACTCAGATGCCATCACAGTAGATGGCTGAAGAAAGAAGAAAGAAGCGGCTGGCAACATCGTCTCCGCTGAGGCCGGCGTGCCAGCGGCTCACTGTCGGCCGCAGTGAGTCTGCCTGGCATCGGCGACCTGAGTGGGTTGGTGTCGCCAGCCCGAAGACGTCGCCCAAGGGCTCTTTTAAGAGCTGCACACACTGGGGGTCCCGGTTCGAGCTGCGGGACCCCGCCAAAGGCACTTGTCAGTGCCGCAAGGGCACTTGTCAGTGCCGCAAAGGCCCTTACAAGGCCGGGGAGGGGGTCCTGTTTCGAGCTGCGGGACCTCTAAGCCCCAAAGGCTCTTGTTAGAGCCGCAAGGGCACTTGTAAGTCCGCAAAGGCCCTGATAGGGCCGGGAGGGGGTCCCAGTTCGAGCTGGCGGGACCCTTAAGCCCCAAAAGGCTCTTGTCAGAGCCGCAAGGGCACTTGTAAGTGCCGCAAGGTCCCTTACAAGGGCCGGGGAGGGGGGGTCCCGGTTCGAGCTGCGGGCCCCCCTAAGCCCAAAAGCCCTTCTCAGGGCCCCCTGCGGAGGGAGCCTCCACCCCCCCAGCGGCTCCCTCCCTTCCCCCTCCCCGGAGGCGCCGGGGCGGGGGGCTTGGAGGGGTTGCCGGGGAGGGGTGGGCGGCGGGTGGTCGCACCACCTGCTGCTGCCCCTTCCCGCAGCCCCTCTAGCCTCCCGTTCCGAGATTGCCGCGAGCGGGGAACAGGTTGGGAGGGGCTGCTGGAAGCGGCGGCGGTGGTCGCCGCCGCCGCGGGGGGGGTGGGCTTGTCCTCCCGGCGGGTGCGACCACCCGCGCGGGTTGCCTGCCATCCCCGCCGCGGGATTTAGTATCGCGCCGCGGGAGGTTAGTATCGGCTGACTTCGCCACCTTCAAGGTGGCGAAGTAAAACAGCCGATACTAGCCGAGCGAACCTTACCACCCGCCGCTTTATAAATAGAAGCGGTGGTAACAGGTAATGTATCGTCGCGAAAGGTTAACGCTTCGTTAACTTTCGCGGCCGTTTTCGGACTTTTATAAATCGCGGTAAACGCGATTTATGCGTTAATGTCCGAGAAAACGGCCGCAAAAGTTAACGAACCTTTATAAATATGCCCCTTAGTAGTAAGTAAAATGTGGACCAGAACGTGGACTGGATTAACAGAGTGCTGCTTCTATTATTATATACTGCAATGTGTTTAAAGGGCTAAACACTGTGGCAAACGATGTTTTTGTTGCATTGAACGCAGTCTTCTATCAATATGTGAATACATATGTGGTTAATCTTTTGAAATGTTCCTGGGAACTTCTTGCACACTTAAAAAATATTGTTGGCAGGACTATTCAATCAACAATTAACTAATCAATTAGTCAATTAGTGTCCATCGTTAACTCTTAAGTACATTTGTGCAAAAGTAATTTAAATTGTGCTATTATGCTTCCTCAAAAGTGTATCTAAATTCCAAAAACCGCCTATTTTTTACAGTGTTAAATATGTTAATCAGTTTAGAGTCTATATCATAAATATATAAAAAAACATTAAAGTATTTTATGTTTAAATAAATAAATATATTACCTAATTAAAATTTAAATTGCACATATATGGTGCATATATAGGTATTATATACAGTTATCAAAAATATATCCAAGGTGCATATTTTAAAGTGAATATATATAGTGCTACAAACATATATATTTAAAGGGCACATCTAAAGTGCATATAAACAGTGTATTAATAATGTGCCTCAGTATCCCATCACATAACATGATGTTAATCCCAGGTTGTGTAATCCCTATTTATTCCCCTGGGTTGCAAGGTATCTAATCTCTGTATCCATTTCTAATGGATTTCTTATCTATCACTTTATTTGTGTTTAGATATATCTGTGTGTATTTTTAGTGATGTTACTTTGTCATCAGCATGACATCATAATTATGTACAGATCTGATTTTTTACCCTGAAAAGCATTGCACATGGTGCAACTTCATATACTATATTTTAATAGTGTTCAAATATGTCTGTGCATTTTTAGTGATGTCACTATGACTCACATGACATCATAATAATGTATGATGTCACAATGACATCAGCATGACATCATACTTTTGGGGATATTTGTAATAATGTATTTTTATACACTGTGCACACTTAGGAAATGTTTCCAAATAAGCAGTAAGTGAATTATTGTTTTAATGTTGTTTTTGCACTTATTATGGAATTTTTTGGTCAATCTTGTGACCTGGGGGTGGGTATGTATTAGTCTATTACGTGGGAGGATATGACGTGTATTGCTGTCCTGATGACCGCCCTAGTGGTTGAAACGTGTTGATGGTTGTATCTAATAAAGATCATAATATGTGTGTAAGACCCAGGACTGCACTTCCCTTCAGCCTATATATATAAATATATATATATAAATATATATATATAATATATATAAGTAATAGTTCCTATGAGTTGAATGTAGTTTGAGAAAGGTCAAGAAACAAGACCGAAACGTTGCCTTGAATTTTGCACCTAATAAATTGCACTAAGAAGACCAGGAGTGCTCCTTGTTTTTTATGGTTTACATACTAGTGGTCTTGGAATGCACCCGGCGTATAATCAGCTTGAAGTGAGTGCCTGTATTCAGTTGCTATATATTATATATATATATATATATATATATATATATATATATAAACATATGCAATTAGTAGCACTCCAGCTCCAGAAGTCACAGCAAATGCAATGTTATTTTTGGGTCAAAATTCATATCTGTGCAAAATGATGATGTTACTGTATGCTGATAACATAGTGACATCACTAAAATCACCCAACACATTAGAACATTATTAAAAGTATAGAAGCAAATATCACACCAAGTGCAATGCCTTTTAGGGTGAAAGTTCAATTCTGTAAAATTATGATGTCATGCTAATGTCATAGTGACATCACCAAAAAATACGCCCAGACATATTTGAACACCAACAAAGAGATAGAATGAGATATCATACCAAGTTCACTGTATAGAATTTAGTGTAACATCCCACTTTGCTTAAGTCCTGATGAGTCTGGAGATGAACTATCCAAAATACTTACTTTCTTGTAAAGATAAAGAGTAATGTCCCCTGTAAGGGCTGGGTACACACAAACATATGTTTTGCCTGTATGAAGCATTCGCTACTGGCGAGCACTCAACTGGGACCAATACTCGTGTCGTGACAATGTGGGGTGGGCTGACAATTTGCACATCTCATAGGGAACTGCCGATTGGTCGTGTTTATCAACAGGCCCATTCGTCCATTCCATTTGCTTCATATTCTGTATATTTATCTATTGACATCATACTGTACTTTAAAATGTTTTTTTAATAAAAAAGGTGGCAATATATTTATAATAAATGCACACATCAGATCGCTGAGACACTAATTGATGCCTTTTCCTTACAGCGTTTCTTTTTTTTATGTGATCAAGGACTATTGGCCATTTATTTTCTAAAGAAATACTTGAATATGCTACTTATCTAACCTGGCCTTGTATGACTTGCTAAATTATACCCCCCCGATTGCAGAACCATAGCTGCTAATAAGGGGAATAAGAGTTGTATCAAAAAGCTTTGTTGCTGCTCAGAAATATCAGTATGAATGCCTAGTTGCTAGAAACAAGACACAGTCTTAGCTTTCCTGCCTTGATTACACTTTTTTTTTCCTTGAGAAGGATTAACCTATTACTGTATTACTCAGGCAGTTTCAGCCTATACATATGATTGAATGTTTCAACACCTGAGCTTTGGTGCAATTAAGTTATTGTGTTTAATAGCAAGCCAAGACGCTAGATTCTAAGGTCGGGTCTGCATAGTTATTATAACATCCTACATTTGACACTCGACGTTTTAGGAAGCCCTAAATTATAGCCAGGGTTATTGTTGACACAAGAAATAGATTTTGAGTTCTACAGTCAACCAAGTAAATAAAGGAGAATTTCACTCACCTCAACATAATTTTACATACCTCGCTCCACTTCACTTCACTCGCTACTCGTTTAGGTCCCGCAGGCCCGTCCAATAGGAAGATGCACTGTGCAAGAAGCACATCTTCCTATGGGTGGTCCGGCCACGGACAAATGGGGTCTGAGCGAGGCAGCCCACACAAAGATAAGTTTTAAAGTTTTGTTTCTATTATACATGCTAAACCCAGCTAGCGCTTTTTATCCTTACCCCAGGGTTCTTTCATTGGAAGGGGTGGGTAGAAAGAGGATTGTTGTCCTTTAGAGAATCAAATTTAAAGACATTTTCCAAACTTGTTTTGGAAACAGTGATCAATGATTTAAAAAAAAAAATTGGAGGCCTGTGGGGGTCATGAATGTTAAATATATATATTTACAGGCTCCAAACCCAAAAACGTGCCTAACAGATATCAGAAACACATTATATTGTTTCCCCATATGTATGTAGTATGTACTTAATAAAAAAGGATGTGTTTAAAAAACCCCAGACCTGGCGCTGTACAGCTGTATCACTTCTGAATATATTGAACGATATGGTAATATAAGGCACTAACCCTCACATTTGGGTGGCCAAGGTGCAACTGCCCCAGGCCCTTCCTGATACACTTCTCAAAAGCAGAAGTGAACTCCAGACATAAAACACATTCACAGTAAAGTCAGAATAAAGAGTTTCTTTATTTCCTCATTTTCTCTTCTCCTGACCTTTTTTAAGTGGGTCCCTGTATTACGCTTCCAATGCGAATAAACCTTGTCACAAAAAAAAGCAGAATGCTTTAGCAAGGACCGTGCATTAGGAATAAAATGCCCAACGACTATAACAGTCCTATTCTTGACAAGTTTACATACTGAAATGATAAAAGATCAGGCCACCTGATACTAACTGAAAGCAGCTGTTGGAGTGCCGAGCAGACAGAAGAAAAATGCATTTTGTTAATTGCAATAAACCAGCAATCCTGTTGATCGTCAATCTGGCACAGCATACGGCTAGATGGCCAAATCCTGCAAGTTTCTGGCTCAAACCGTACGAAACAATCACACATTTATTTATTCTGTTAAACATAATAGAAAACTCTGTGTTTTCGTACTGCCTGGGCAAATGAGTCATGTACTACATACAGCCCATTGGCTATCCCTGACAAGCCCCCTGCTACTAGAACCGTTTCCAGATCTGAAAATAATATTCATCAATTGGCTACGCTGATTAGAATAATTGATTAATATACACCCCAATATCTTCTATGGTGCTTTAAAATTACATTGATACATTCTCATCTCATCAGGCCCGCCCAAAGAACTAACAATCCATGCACTTTATTTCGCACATACAACTCATCAGTATATCTTTATGCTGGGGGGTGGAGGAAACATTTATTTAGCTCGTAGGACATACCCTCCCATCCCCAACCACTAGGTTAAAAATATAAAAAATCATTCCCATACTCTACTTACACCTCCTGGTTCCAGCATCACTCTGGTCCGGCTCCCCTGCCCACCGGATCTTCTAGCGGGGAGCTGGACCGGCAGCCGTAACTGTGATTGTTGTGAGGCACAATCACAGCTGCGGCTACCAGCAAAGAGGAGATGCTGGCAGCCGGGAGCTTTAGCTTATAGTTAGGAAATATTTTTAAACTTTTAACTTAGTTTGGAGGTGGTGGAGGTATGCCCTACAATATGTATAAAGGTTTTAAGCTAGGGGAGATATTTGAAGACAGGGATCGAGAGGGAGGGGGGGTAAAAGGGCACCTGTGTGCATGTCACCATCCCTCCTGGAGAAGAGACAAAAGGCAGCAACGTTTGGACGGGAAGACAGACACTACTCTGCACTTTCCTGGTTTTTGGACATGATTGTGCAGGAGGACCATAAGGACAGGATTGTAAGTAAGGAATTTTTTAAACTGTACAGTGGGGCTAGTATGGGTTAAATTTTAGTTTGGGGGGTGGACATGCCCTTTAACTTTATTTTTTTATACAATAAAGAGTTTTCAGTTGATCTACTGGTTCTATTCTTTTTCATAATATAATATTTGTTGCTACAACCGAGTCTTGCCAGCAGCTATTAGAAACATATAATTAACCTTGGATATTTATGTAATCTCTTTATAAAAAGCTGTAACTTTTGCTACATTTATGAGATCAAACTATGTCAAGCAGAATTGAGTTCAAACTATTGGTTCTGCCTTGCACAACAGTCCCAGTTTTCCAATGCAGCCCTCGGGGAAAGTTAAAGAATGTTGTAAAAATTGGTCCAATGCCTTATTTATCCAATATTTCTTCCCTACAGACAGGCAGCTTGGCAGTAGGCAGCAGTCTGTCCTATTCCATAGAAAGAAGAAACCAGAAACCCTCTGTGGTGCAGGAAAACAAGATGTTCATTGTTAAATGCTCTGTAATCCTAGACCTGGGGTTTAGGGTGAAACACCAGTTTTAAACAAAATCTAATAAGGTCTATAATGTCCAAACCAGTTGGAAGTTTTTGGTGGTAAAACCACCACTCAAAATGTCTTGTCAATTAAAAACGCGACAAAGAAAACCAAATAGGTGAGCGTTGTGATAAAGATTTATCATGGTCAACGTTTAACCCTTTCCAGAGAAGTCAATTTAGTTTGCACCGGGAAGACAAAAAGTGCCAATTCCAAATGGCCATTGAATGAATGTTTAGGTTTTCTTTGAACGTTATATCTTATTTTTTACATATTCGATCTCTATAAAAATATAATCTGTCTACATCATACGGTTACCTCTGTCTGCGCAATCTGTTTAATCATTTAGAGCAAGATTTTACAATTATCTAATAGACTTAATATGTGAACATCATATAAAAACAGGATAAAACTACAGAGCTATAATTGCAGCTTGTTTTAAGCCTGTTTTTGATCCTATTAAATCAAATCATGCGGAACAGGATTTCATGTTTGATGATTAAGATTGTAAAAGTTTTCTGAAATAAACAATATAGGCCTCAAAGTCTCATTACTTGTACTGTATGAGTAGAGGTTTCCAGTTTAAAAATCACCGATCTCCCAACAGGTCTTAAAGGATATGTATGGCTTAAAAAATCCTTTATTGCTACAAACTTTGCTGGCTCATGGATATTGGCATCTGCAGCTCCCCGCCCTGACCAGATCTCTGGCTCATGCTGCTTCCCTGCCCTTCACAGGTAAGTTCCGGTGGCAACATGCCTGCGCAACCTCGCCGGCGCGTGATGTCGTGCACACCGACATGACGTCAGCAGCGCACACACATCGGCACCATCGACGCGTGTGAGTGCCTTCATTGTCACAGGTTGCGCACTTGCGAGGAGCCACTGGAACTTACCTTTGTAGGCCAAGGAAGCAGGGTGAGCCAGGAGATCCGTTAGGGTGGAGCTGCAGATTCCATTATCCATGATGAGGGGAAGCCACGCAAGTTTAAAGCAATAAGGTGACTCAGGGGGGGATAGAAGAAAATGTTTTAGTCAACTTCGTTTTAAAGCAACAGCTTGCCGTAACCTATTTTTTTTATTACGTGTTTAATAAATTGATTTGACCATTAATACGGGAGTGCGCTCTGAATTGTTTCTTGTTGGATTCTACAACCATTGGCTATGGTTCTTGAGCAGCACCCAGCAACTTCAGTGTCATATCTAAGGTGTGCAGGGAACAAACTTTTTCTGACTATTTTTTTTTAAGTGTACAATATCCTTTAAAAGGTATGTATATTAAAAATTGCTTGCTTCATATCAATCTATAGATACATACAGTACATACTTATGACAGCATTTACTTTGAGGTCTGTGTACTGCTGCATGACTTATCCAGTACTTGATTTAGTCAGTAACTGATACCTCTTTTATAAGACCAGACTATCTGTATGGGCAAAGCATACTCAGTAATCACTATAAGGCAGCATTTGAAGAGGGAATTTTCCCATCATGCAAATCACACATACCAACTGTCACCATTCCAGTTACGGAAAATTGCATACTGCAGCAGATTTTACAATAATATAGAATTTAATTGATGTGTCAATTGGATATCAAAAAAAAAATTATTGACAGATCACAAGATGTTCTGATTAAGAACACACCACACACAACATTCATATATTTTTTTATATAATATATATATATATATATATTATATATATATCAGTGTCCTGTATCCTTCACACCCCCCGTTCCCCAATTTCACCTGGGTGCTATCGCGGAATTAACATAGATAATACATACTGGAAGAGGAACACTCCTTGGAATTTTCAAGTAGGTATTTTTTTGTTTTAGTACCTCAGTAGGTCTGTTAACCTACGTGTTTCGGCCCAAGGGGCCGCCATTGCAAAATAAATTGATTCATTTCAGTTCCACGAGTGCTCCATCTACCTACCTTTATATATAATATATATGTATAATATAATGTCAAAAAAACGGAGGCACTCACGGACTCTCCAGCAGCAAACGTGTTTATTGTAACGTGCGAGTTAACATGTTTTCCGCCCCGTCAAGGGCCGTCTCGCACGTTACATAAACACGTTGCTGCTGGAGAAGTCCTGTGAGTGCCTCCGTTTTCCTGCACATTGTATTCATTTGGATTGAGCACCCAGGCGGATGTCTTTGATTGAGTGCCCGTTATCACCAATTCTAGTATATATTATATATATTATATATATATATATTATATATTTTATGGATTAATTGAAATAAGTGCCTTGACACGATTAGATTTGACATTAACCAATGTTAAAGGGCATGTCTACCCCCAAACTATAATTTCACCTACTACTGGCCCTACTGTGTAGTGTAATAAAATCCTTCCCTTACATCCCTGCTCCAAATGGCTGCCCTGCTATGCCCTTCCAAAGTCCCAAAAACTGGCCACCAGGAGCCAGTCCATATAGGACTCTGCCTCCTGTCCTCTCCTCTGGGAGAATTTTGCCATGCGCACTGCAGCCCTTCCCCCTCTCTCTCCCTCCCATTTTGTTCTCCCTCCCCCTAGTGTAAATCCCCTTGGTTATATAATAGCTTTCCCTCCCCCAGCCCCACCGCTATAATAGAATTAATTATCATAAAGTCCCCGAACTCTCACTTACTTCCTTCTCTCCCCCGTGTTCTAACAGCCGGCAGCCACATCCGTGAATTGGCTGCCTCTCGCCATCAGGAACACGGCTGCTGGTCCGGCTCCCTGCTTGCAGTTTCATGCAAGCAGAAGGCCGGGCAGTGTGTGGAGGAAATAATAGTTTCTATTATAGAGGTTTGGGGCTGGGGGGGAAGCCTACAACATACCAAAAATATTTAAAAGGGTGGACATGCCCTTTAATAAGATCTGATTTTGGGGGGAAATTAGCACTATTTTTAACGTAATAACTTTCATTGAATCTCAAGTCTGTTATTTATCAGCAGTAACAGACTGCATTGAGGGAGGAACCAGCTTCTACTCTCTGCCAGAATGAAGGTATTTGGTATCCTTAAATATCTACTTAGTAATGTATCTAATAATGCGCAGTATCAGTATGGGCAGGTAAACTAAATGGCAATTTTTTATTGTTTTAAGGGAGGCTGCAATGGACTCTTATTCATTGCCCTGCTTTTATTGCTCCCACATTGAGTAACAAACATTTGGAAAACCCCCGGGTTTGGGGGTAAGATGATAAATTATATGTGGGGTAAGATGATAAATTGTAATAAGAGATACATTTTTGCATTGTTCAATAGTACATCAGCCTTCCTGATTAAGCGGGGGCAATAAGATGTTAGAGCACCTAGACAATATGGCTATTTTTAAACAAAAAATGCATTGTGCTGTGTTGCTGAATGAATGAAACAATTCAAAATTCACTTCAAAATGTTAGTGTTAAGAAGGATGGCCGAACACAAACTCGAACTCGACCCGACATTTAATAGTTTGTAAACTCAAACTCCTTCTAACTTCCCGACTACTAACTAGTTGTGTTTTTTCGACTCGCTGACTTATTTTTGATCATTTTCGAGAATACACTAATTATCGAATTCTCAAATCAGTAACCCTTCGATTTCGGTAACCCCTCAATGTAGATTTCGATTTCCATAACCCTCGAATGTATCATTCGGTTATCCTCAAATGTACATTCTGTAACCCTCAAATTGGTCATAACCCTCGAATGTAGCATGGAAACCCACAATTGCCCTATCATGGGAAATTTACAGGCTCATTTACCCAGAGCCACTATCGCTCTGGTTAAATGCCCGATCGCGATTCAATATCACGTTTCTGAATGTGGTTAAATCAGAAAAAAGGATTTACTCACAGTGGGACTTTAATGCCAGCTATTAGTCATATAATATTGCATCCCAAGTGTCGGATGCATGGGTGTTTTTTGTGAACCCGCGCATCCGACGCTAATATGTCACCTAACTGGTAGTGAACTAGTAAGCCCAACTTAACCTCCATAAATTTCGCTTCGCCTCTTGTTAAATCGACCCATTAGGTTTTTAAAGTTCAAAAAGTAATTTAGAGAGGTTCTAACATTCATTTTGTGCAAATGAGTGTATTATTCTACCATTAGAGTACAAACAGGCAACGATTCGAGCCTACTTAGCCCTTTTCAAGCTTACTCTTAATGGAGAATAAATACGCTCATTTGTCTGGACCTCTCTAAATTACTTTTGAACTATTGAATATGTTTGGAGTGGGGCAGTTTAACCCATATTGGAGGTGCCAATACTTTAACGGGAGATTTTGGTACAAACTTTGTTGTTAATGAAGTTTTGGTGATATGTACACATCCCCAGACCATTTCAGTAGTATCCATTGCAATTTTTAACTGTATTTAATGCCAACGTTTTAAACTACAGTATTTCCCCCCCTTGACTATAATGCATTTCTTTTTCGAACTTCCAAACTTTAGAAGTTTGGCCACCTCTAGTGTTAAGTCTCCAAAAAATTTTGCCAATGCCAACTTTTTGTTACACTTTCCATGTAATGTTAGAATGGCCAAACCAGATAAGAATGCAAAAGTTCATGTTCAAGATCCCAGACAATAATAATCATCCTTCTACTGTGTTCATTATGTACAGAAATTGTGCCAAATGCAATAAATGTTAGAGATACATTAAAATAAGAAAAATTAAATTAGTCATGTGGTATTTGTCTATTTCTATTGTTTAGACAATGATCTACTGGGTAGTAAGGATGAAGCAGAGTTTCTATCTAAACCTGGTTTTGACAGTCAGAGGGTTTTTTTGGAGGTTGTATAGACATACGTCCATCTAGTCCAAGCTTTACATCCTAGACATAATGTCTGTCTAACAGTTACATAGTAACAAGTATTGGAGGTTGTATAAAGACATATGTCCATCTAGTCCACCTTTATACCCTACCCATAATGTCTGTATAACAGTTACATAGTAACATAGTATTGGAGGTTGTATAAAGACATACGCCTCTATCCAACCTTATACCCGACCCATAATGTCTGTATAACAGTTACATAGTAACATAGTATTGGAGGTTGTATAAAGACATACGTCCATCTAGTCCAACCTTTATACCCTACCCATAATGTCTGTATAACAGTTACATAGTAACATAGTATTGGAGGTTAATAAAGACACACGTCCTCTAGTCCAGCTTTACACCCTACCATAATGTCTGCCTAACAGTTGCTCTTGAGAAGTCAAGAGGGATAAGAAAAACAATCAGAAGTGTAAACATCTGTTGTCACATGGTAGAATATGTATTCACATGTACGTTGCCAGCTTTACAGAAAAAAAAGCTTAAAGAGAGTTAAAGCAAACCCTCTGAAGATGTAAACCCCCAATAACAGCTTTAAATCTTGTAACCAAACAGAAAATTGGAGCAAAGATACTGTATTATACCCATCACTTAGTCCTATACAGGCACTATATAAAATTTTATTATTTTACTTCTAAGTTTAATTATATCTATTTCATTGTACGTTGAAATATATATATGACTTAAAGGGAAAGTCCCACCCTCCAATGAAAACATGTACTCAAGTCATTCCCCCAAACCTGCCATAGAATAATGCTCTAGATATAACTCGTAATAGTAAACCAGCATTTCTGCTCCCAACTTTCCCCTCGTTTTTTGGGGGAGGGATAGCAACAAATTCAAGGTCAATGGCTTTCTATCGTTTCCCAAGTTACCTCCTCTGCATATGTGAATGCTTGTAAAAGAGCTCACCCAACCTATAGAATGGAAGGCCGCAACCTTTTAAAAGACTTAAGGAGCTAGGGAACTAGAGATGTCCAAACTTCGCAAAATCTCCGGTCCGCTCTAGGATCCGCGAATTCTCGAAAAATTGAAAAATTCAAAAATCCGCGAGCGGACCCATTAAAACCTATTAAAATGAAAGTTCGGTAAAATCCACATTAAATTGGTCTAAATAGCCTTGGTAACTTACACTAAATCACTCAGGGACCTGGGTATGACCTTGGAAACATGTATAAATGTCTACAATACCTAAAAATTACAGTCCGCTAGCGTGAATTTCAAATGCGCCCGGTCTTCGTCATTCTTCGAAAATACGAGGATTCTGAAAAACGCGCCCCCGAACTGGAATTTCTATGATTTTTTTGCTTTTTTTACTTGCTTTTTGCTTTTAACTACATCCTGTGTTAGGCGGAGTTACAACACCAAAATGCCGAGTTTTGCCAGGCACTTTACATAACCCACCAAGGAAGCAGCTGATGGGGCTGGAGGGGGAGGAGGAGGCTCCTGGGCATGAGGTAGGGAACGTGTGGGTGCCTGCACATTCTCTGTCCGCTGCTCCCACCAGGCAAAGTGGTGCAGTATCATATGTTTCCTCATAGAGGAGGTGCCCAAATGTGATGTGGTCTTTCCACGGCTAACACGTTGCAGCACTCTTGCACGCTGCAACCGTGCTGTCACCTGGAGCCAGTGAAAGAACTCCCACACCCGCTGAGCCACCGGCACGACTTGGAGCAGAGTCACCTGCTGTGTGGGGGCACCGGCACCAGATCTCATTGGGCAGTACCTCCACGTGCACCACTAGGTACACTGCTCTGCCCCTAGTCCTGCCTCTGGGTTCAATCATGCTCATGCTCTGAGGACATCAGAGACACTATCCACCTCCTCTCTCACAGAGGCACCCATGGACGATCGTGACCTCATCGTCCACTTCCACCTCCTCAATACTAGAGGCTGTGTCACTAACAGCAGCAGCAATCTGGAACCTCACCCCCTGCATTAGTTCCCTGCTGCTCACAGACTGCTGCGTGACATCTTCAGCCTCCGGTCCCCCCTCCTGTGACAGGAAGATTGTCATCAGTGCACGGCTTCCTCCTAAGCAACACTAGCCCACACATAATGTGCGAAACAGATCTGAGACTCCTCCTCCGGATCCCCGAAGGTAGTGGTCATGTGGGCAACAAACTCCTGATAAAGAGGATCAGGGTCCATGCCCACAGTAGGAGCCTCAGGTGAGGAAGGGACAGGCACAGTAATCTACAGTGGCAGCTCGGCTGCTCTGTGCCTGTGAGGAGGTGGATGAGGAAGCTGGGTAATCCACTCTAATGCCTGCCTTTCTTCATCACAAGGGATAGCCCTACATGGCTACCCCTAACATATCGGGTACGGTTACCCAGCTGCCCTGCGAAGGGCCAGGTAGCTCCTGCCAGAGCCTTCATGGCTCTCCTCTCCCTCTCCCTCCACTACTCAGAAGCACCCCCGCTCCTGGCTCTCCCTCTTGCCCTGCCAGGCATTTCCCCTCCCAAATTTTTCAAAGAAAAAATGTGTATATATTTAAATATATATATATACACACAATACACAAACACAAAAGACCAAGCGACAAAACGACACAGACAGAGACAAACACACAGTCACACACACAGAGCAACAAATAAACACAAAGCTTTTTTTTTTTTACACAAACAAAAAGCACAAACGATATTTAATTTTTTTTTTTACACTAAAAGCACAAAATATGACACAGACGTAACTGACAGCAAACAGCAAATCGACAGCAAAACTGCTGATTGCTGCTAAAGGCAGCACTGTCACTACACAAAACACACAGACACTGACACAGATACAGAAAGACAACAAAAAACAGGACCAAAACACACAGGAACAAGGGGTGTAGTAAAGATTGGAAGCACTTTTACACTTATGAATAAAGCGGTTGGGGGTGGGAAGTATCCCCTGCATTGTGGCAAAAAGTTTTTAAAGTGGGTGGACATGCCCTTAGATATGCATTAGATATTGCCGTTAAGATGTTCGAGGAATGTCCATTGACTGAGCATTTGGGATGACATCAAAGGTGTATACAAGGCTTTACTTAAAGGAATAAACTGCCATGCTCCTTTCTTCCCTAGATGCCAGTTTTTGGTTGGCCTGGGTGTAGTAAAAAGTCAGGTCAGATGGGAGTGGTAAAAGAAGGGAGGGGGAATACTGCTCCTGAGCAAAACAGGTGCTTGATTGAAGGCAAGCAGCAAACACCACCCTTGAAGTAAGTGCTACTTAGACATATTTATTTTACTTTAAGTGTTTAAGATCTTTAAGTGTTTGTTACTATGTTTAAAGGCATGTCCACCCCCCAAAACTATAATCCCCCACCCCAACTACTGCCCCCACCATGTAGTGTAGTTTAATCCTTACCCTCACATCCCAACTCCATCTGGTTTCTCCTGTAGTCCCCCCCCAAGTTCCAAAAACTGCCCACCAGAGGCTAGCAGTCCATATAGGAGACACTGCCTGCTACCTGGCCTCCCGATTTCCTGCCATGCGTGCTGCAGCCCTTCTCCCCCCTCCCTCCCCCTCCCTCCCCTCCCTCTCCCTCCCTCTCCATCCCGTTCTACTACTATCCCTCCCCCTAGCGAAAAACCCTAAATATTCTGCTCCCCCATGTCTCCCCAGCCCAACCAGCATTTTTTTTTTTTTTAAAATCTCCCCAAACTCTTACCTACCTCTCCCGCTTTCCTCCGCTGCACTGAATGACCGGCAGCCCGTCCGTGATTGGCTGCCGCTCAGCCAATCACAGACGCGACTGCGGTCCCGCCCCTCTGCTTGCATTCTCGCAAGCAGAGGGCCGGCAGTCGGGCGGAGATCGGAGGGAGGTAAGTAAGATTTTGGGGGCTTTTAAAAAAACTAAACATGCGGTTGGGGCTGGGGGACATGGGGAGCATGATTAAAATTTTTATTTTAGGGGTGGACATAGCCTTTAACATTTGGTCATACTTTTTCCATGTAACTTACTATTGGCATTCATGAAATCAAAACTTTAAAAGATTTAGCTGAAAAACAATATTCCTATTTTGAGAATCTTTTGTAGAGATGCCAACATAACATAAACTAGCATATATCGAATCCAAATCAATGATAGACATTGTAGGTGTTTGTCATCCGTATTCAAGGATACAATAAATATCAAAATTCTATTAATGTCCAAAATGACCAGAGCACCTAAAGGATATACACAGGTTATTCAATGAAAGTTCTTATATTTTAAAATGGTGCTAACTTGCCCCAACCAATAAGATGTTAGCTTTCAAATGTTTAATGATCTGATGGTTGGGGCAAAATTAGCACCATTTTAACGATAGAAACATTATTGAATCTCCCTGATAATTTGTAATCTTTTATTGTTAATACATCGACTCCTTCAGGCAGTAGGACGTTTCGGAAATCAATTCCTTTCTCAAAGCTAAGAACGGTAGCCATATTTAAATATCTAAAATGACTTCCCTTTATACACATTCATGCCCCTCCCTCTCACATGTCACATATTAAAGGATAACTATCGTGTGTAATAAAATTTTATTTAAAAAACAATTAAACTGGAAAGTTTTAGACAGGATAAAGAAAGGTGTATTCCTACCTCCAATATTGTTTCTGTGAGGAGCACCAGCCCAAAAAAACTGATTCTGCCAGTCCTTCCTCCTGGTTTCAGCACTATCTTTAATACGGAATAGTCCGGACTAAACCTGGCCAATGAAAACTGCAGGTGTTTTAGCTCCTCAACAAACAATTTTGTTAGGTAGAATAATCAATCCCCTCCCTGCACCAGGTACTTTCCATTTTTAAAAGCTTATTTTAGCTATAGTTTACCTTTAAAACCCTTTTGGCCCTTCTCATAACTCACGTAATTAGCGTCTAGGACTGTGTACTTGACTCACACGTCTAAACATATAATATACATTATGGTTCCTATTCAGACCTGAAATTGTAAAATGTAATAAGTACACACATGCTTGTAATCGTACCTGTGTTTACACAGAATGTTTCAAGATGTTAACTTTCACAAGCTTTGATTAAGCAGTTATTTGGGGAAGTTTCAGAGCATTAATCCTTTACAGGAGCGCAGACAAGTGTATAATATACAGTGAGTAAAAAAAAAAACCTTTTGGCATTATGCAGAAAAAATGACTGCTCTTGTAACCCAGGGCGACCAATTACCAGTTTTTTATTTTATAGCTAAGCACATATTAGAGCTGTCATGGGCTTATTGGGAATTGACTAATCCATGGTATGTATAAATCAAAATCAGATATAACTACTCTAATAAATTACTAGTGAACTGTAAACAACATTAACCTTGTGATAATATTATTTGCCTTATTTATAAAATGAAACATAAGTAAAATGGTAAAATGAAAGAAGGGAGAAATATAGAAATCCCCTTAACTTCCCCAAAGCTGTAATACATCCCCATCTTAATCATCAATTGAAAAAAGAATAAAAAGGCACCAAGATCCATTATACACGAACTATTGGACTCGCTTCCTAAGTATCAAATGCGGTGTTTCATTCAGGCTCATGTCACAAATCAAGCACCTAGCCTGCCGTCATAGGGCCATTTTTATAAAGGTACGGTATTGCTTTGTAGCGATACCATGCCTTTAATGACTGTAAAACCATTGTTAATCAATCGTCAAGTTCCAATCAGTTTAACAATCATTAATATACCAGTAATACCAGTGGCAGGGTGTTACTGTAAATAAATCTAATTAATTTGATTCATCCAGGTTAGTATTTGATCTTGAATATTTTGGGGCACCATAATCTTTTAAATGGAAGTATTGGGTAAAATGATTTAGGCAGCATTCTAAGAGAGTACCTATGGGTATCTATGAAAACCTACAGTATAAGTGCCTATGAGTATCTATGAGTACCTATAAGTACCTATGAGTCTCTATGAGTACCTACAGTATAAGTACCTATGGCTATGAGTCTCTATCTATGAGTACCTACAGTATAAGTACCTATGAGTCCTCTATGAGTACCTACAGTATAAGTACCTATGACATGAGTCTCTATGAGTCCTACAGTATATCCTATGAGCCTCTAATAGTACCTACAGTATAAGTACCTATGAGTATCTATGAGTACCCGAGTAGCTATGAGTTCATAGGAGTAAGAGATCTCAGAAGTGAGGATCATCTGAGAGTTTCCTTCATGCATCCTGGAGAGGATTGTCCTGTTCTGTGGGAAAAGATTACTTCATGTTCTTCATAACAAAGCAAAGAAAAAAACTGAAATGGCTTGTTTTTTTAATAAGACTCATCCACCCCACTACCCATAGATACTTTGTTTTATTACGTTTCCTAGTGTACCTGCTGTGTATTTGCACCTATTGTTTATTTTACATTAATACACAATCTCACTAACAGTGTATACCATACCCTAAAACCTTATTGAGCAGTTCAATTTTCCTTAACAGTGGAGAAGCTTGCATTAAAATATTCCACTATGATTATCTGGCTTAAATACATGTTATTAAAATATATCCTGTCAACTTCTCAAAAAGATGGGCACAAACGGAAACATCAATTCCATAG
Source organism: Hymenochirus boettgeri (assembly GCA_019447015.1). Lineage (NCBI taxonomy): Eukaryota > Metazoa > Chordata > Amphibia > Anura > Pipidae > Hymenochirus > Hymenochirus boettgeri. The sequence continues at coordinate 4,016 of JAACNH010003257.1, read as the reverse complement.
AATCCGAACATCTTAAACTTGCTGAAATGTATTTACTGTATAATTTCCTTGTAGTATTGAGTACTTAGTAATATATGTCAAAAAAGTAGAAGCTTCAGAAAAGTAATATTTTGCAACAAAATCATTATTTCCATGTTCCTTCTCTCTCCCTTCCTTACAGGCCTTTAGAAGTCAGAAACTCCGACACAGAGCTGTAAAAATCACTACTCGTTCCCTCAATTTGACATATGTATGATAACTACAGCCTTTCTTATTGTTTATGCCTGAATTGTAACCATTCCAAAAGGATTAATATACATGGGATATCTTCCAGAAAAATAGAAATTCAAAGTTGTACTAATATGAAAAATGTTTAAGAACATGATAAACAAACATAAGTGAACCTATGGCTAGTTAAAATCATTCTAACAGTTACATCCCAAAGTTATTCTTAAAGGGGAAGTTCGAGCAATACAGTACTTTTCAGAAAAAAGAGCAGTATTTTTTTATCCAATAGCCTAATCTGCCAATCAGTAGAGACCATTATGGTCTGCTGCCTTGACCCACACGACCTGGGTTAATTCAGTTGCTCAGTAGAGATCTGAGCACTTGACCCATCCAACAGCCAATCAGTGGAATTACTGTTAGGAACATTCCAAGGATGTGGTGCATCCTGGGAAGAAGAGGACGTTTAGAACATAAATGTCAGCTCACTTATTTCAACAGCAGGAAACAGCAAAGGGTAAAATCAACTGATTTTTCAAAATGGGAGAGAATATTGAGAATAACTAAGAAGGCATTACACAAACTAACAATTTAAAACAATATTGACAATTTCTGAACTGCCCCTAGTCAATACTTTATCTATATTTAGTTTTTTTTAATATTTGTTCACTCATTTTTTTTATTAGCTAGGTTGATCCAGGATAATTCTAATTGCCATAAAGAACTTACTATTATTACTATGAAGTCCTTCTGAAAATAGACAACTTAAGACATTATGAGTTAAATGGGTCAATGTTTTAAGAAAAATGTGCTACTTTACCCCACCATGAACCTAGACATAACTGCATTGTGGGAACCTGTCAGTAAACATGCGCTTTACACTGCTAGAAAATGTGTTGAAATTCATGTAAAATGTTTGCGCAAATCTTAACTTAGGCTTTTCCACATAGGCGGCTACGTTTTGGAATGATGTGACCAGTGCTAAATTAGTGAAAAACCCCATGCTAACCCGATAGTAGCATGGGTTTTGCACAAATTGGCTGGAGAGTAGCCATAAAGCATGGCCCTCTGAATGATCTCACCTAGTGAAGGTAAATGTACCTTCACTAGGTGGTTAAAGGGCATGTCCCACCCTTTTGAAACTTTTTTGGGGTATATAGGGCTTCCACCTCCAGACACAACCGCTATAATAGTTTTGTCAGAAACTCCCCCGAACTCTACTTACCTCCTCTTTCCTCCAGCTTACTGTCCCGGCCTGCAGAGTGCCGGACCTGCAGCCGCGTCCGTTGATTGGCTGAGAGGCAGCAAATCCCTGACGCGGCTGCCATCGTGGAAAACGCCGGGGAGAGAGGTAAGGTAAGTAGAGTTCAGGGGATTTCTGACAAAACTATTATAGGGGTTGGGGCTGGGGGAGGAGCCCTACTAATACCACAAAGGTATACCTTTGTGGTATACCTCCAAACACATGGAGCACCCATGGCTCCTCCTCCCAGATTTGCACCTCAGCATCATAACCTCCCATCCCCAATATAAAACTGTGTACAACACCCTGCGTCAGCATCAAAACAGAAGTTTACAACTACCAAAAAGGCTGTTTTTTTACACAATTTTCTGTAGGGGAGTACATTCCTTCACGAGGGAAACGGGCCACCATTTCCTGTGAGGGGGAGGGACCACAGGCTCACAAGTTGGAGGGGCCACATGCATATGAGTGGAAGTGGCTATGGGGGCTGCAATGGAAAAGGCCAGGGGGGGCTTCAGTGGAGGGCCCATGAAAACCCCGTGAGGGGAGAGGCCACAGGGTCCCACAATTTGGAGGGGCCATGAAGCCTGCCATGAAGGGCTACAGGGGGCGCAAGGTAAGGGGCAAAAAGGGGGCCTGCAATTTGAGGGGCCCATGGGGCTCTATAAGTGGTAGCGGCAACTGGGCCCACAATGGGAGAGGCCATGGAGGGCTTTGTGGTGGTATGGGGCCTAAAATGTGAGGGGCCAAGGGGCCCCATGAGTGGGGGCCATGTACAAGAGGGCCATGGGGGCCCACGAGAAGGATGAGACACAAGAAGGAAAATCACATGGTTTCAGAGCAGAGTTCCGGGATGCTGCCATCATATCACACATGCAAATTGAAATATCTTTAAAACGATGTAAAAAAATAAGAGAAGTAAATTGCATAAATATTCAAAAAAGCAATTCCTGTCATTTTTTGACCACAGTTAACCTTTAAAATAGAAAAAAAAAAAGGAACGGAACTAAGGAAGTGACAATCTTAATCATAATTTAGCCATAACTACACTCTATTATTATGTATATCATATTGCTAAAACAGAACTGAAGGCAGGATAGATATTTGCCTGTATTAAATGGTTTAAGGAACATAAGGCATTCTTATCTTTCTGAAAGTTCTCATTAAAATGACACAGTATATCAAACAACACCTTCTCTCTTTTCTCTCTGCTTAGCTTGAAGGATACAATGTACAAAGAAGTTAACGGAGAACGACTCTCTTCTTCTGTGGATGAACGCACTGAGCATTTCCGGGCCAAAACTGAGTAGACTGTGGGCGGAGCTTTGATTACTCAAAAAATGTCCTTCATATTTTGCCTAAAGATTCATAGGATGCAGGAGTCCCAAATGTGAATGAGTGTCAATCAAGTCAATGAGGGAAATAACATAACTAAGATAATTCCCAGTTTTGTTTCAGAACTCCCAGTTTCACATATAAACTTTGGGAAATTTTGAAAATAGAATGTATAAAAAAATATAAATATCTAAAATTTAGAAATTGCAGAAATTCAGAAATTGCAAAATCAAAAAGATGAAAATCGTGTGCTGAAAGGCCCCCACCCCCCCAACCCCCCCCCCAAAAAAAAACCCTGACAATTTAAAGATTTGGGTTCAATTGGGTTTAAATCAATCGATTTAACCTCTGAAGGAATAAAACTCCCTGTTTTATTCGACCTCAAGTGCTAGGCCTTTTTTTTGCATTGCGCGTGCGTTTTTATTCAGATCATGTGAAAACGCGGCAACGCACCAGAAATGTGCATTTTCAGGTGCTTTGCGATTGCGATTTGTGTTCCGTATTTTAAAATCGCAACCGCATGCGTTTTTCAATAACTTAATAAAAACGTGAGCGCACACGAAATCGCAAAGAATCACATGCGTATTCTGTGTGGTGATTGTGTTTGCGTTGCAGAGTGCCGTTCCATAATGGTACTAATGTAGAAATGTCTAAAGGCCAATTTAAAACAGTTAGGGCACGGCCACTCTGCAACGCAAACGCAATCGCATCAATTTCATTTGCATGCGGAACGCAAATCGCAAAGCACCCGAAAAACGTGCGTTTTCAATGACATGAAAAAACGCAAGTGCAAATGCAAAAAAAGTAAAGCAGGTGGCCTAGCCTGCATTCAGAAACACCACTACATTTAACTATGCACATTTGGTTTTAAAGGGTAGCTGGCAATTGCTTGCAGCTTTAACTCAGATAGATGGTCCTGTAAAAACCTTTATATACTGTACACTGTAGAAGTAAAACAAAACACAAATGAGCCCATTTCTCCCCTATTTGGTTGCAGTGATGTGTTTCTAGCTGGATCAAATGACAAATATTGAAATTTGGTGATTTTAACTTTGAGGTTGTGATAAGAGAGAAAAGACTGTTGTTATTGAGATGGACAATGGTGGTGCAATTATACACAGAAAGGCTTTCTTAATGTGCTGTATTTGTTTTTCTTGTTTTTGTATAAGGGCAATTGAACTCAATCTTACCTTAATGCTTAGAACAAGCCCTGTTGGCTTCATGAAGCTTGTGG
>JAACNH010003256.1:0-28605 GCA_019447015.1 Hymenochirus boettgeri | reverse complement strand
GGATCACAGAGAATTAAGTCTTTGTCTTCTGTGGTCACTGATTGACTCACAATATGTGATTAACCTCCCAACATTCAACTGCCTGGATTAAAAGTCAGTCGCAAAGTGTTTACATTGGAGAAGCGACGTTTGCGTAGGGACATGATAACCTTATACAAATATATTAATGGGCCATACAATGAACTCTCTGGTGCATTGTTCACTAATAGGTCATATCAGAGGACACGTGGACATCCTTTAAGGTTGGAAGAAAAGAAGTTTCATCTTCAGGTTAGGAAAGGTTTCTTTACAGTGAGACTGTGGACATATTCAACCTTAAATACTATGTTAATATGTAACTGTTATACGGACATTATGGGTAGGGTATAAAGGTTGGACTAGATGGACGTATGTCTTTATACAACCTCCAATACTATGTTACTATGTAACTGTTATACAGACATTATGGGTAGGGTATAAAGGTTGGACTAGATGGACGTATGTCTTTATACAACCTCCAATACTATGTTTCTATGTAACTGTTATACAGACATTATGGGTAGGGTATAAAGGTCGGACTAGTGGACCGTTAAATGGTCTTTTAAACAACCTCCACTACTATGTTATAATGTAACTGTACAGACTTATGGGTTAGGGTATAGGTTGGACTAGATGGACGTATGTCTTTATACAACCTCCAATACTTGTTACATGTAACTGTTATACAGACATTATGGTAGGGTATAAGGTTGGACTAGATGGATGTATGTCTTTATACACCCTCCATACTATGTTTACTTGTAACTGTTATACAGACTTAGGGTAGTTTTATAAGGTTGGACTAGATGGAGTATGTCCTTTATACAGCCCCAATTACTTGTATTACATGTACTGTTATACGACTTATGGTAGGGTATAAAGGTTGGACTATGGGACGTATGTCTTATACAACCCCAATACTCATGTTAACTATGTAACTGTTATACAGACCTTATGGTTATGGATAAAGGTGGGGACTAGATGACGTATGTCCTTTATACAACCACCAATACTATTTTACTATGTAATGTTTATACAGACATTATGGTATTGTATAAAGGTTGACTAGAATGGAGATGTCTTTATACAACCTCCATACTATGTTACTATGTAACTGTTATACAGACATTATGGGTTGATTATAAAGGTTGGACTAGATGGAGTATGTCCTTATACACACCCCAACTACTAATGTACTATGTAAACTGTTAATACAGACATTATGGGTAGGGATAAAGGTTGACTAGATGGACGTAGTCTTTATACAACCACCAATACTATGTTTTACTATGTAACTGTTATACAGACATTAGGGTAGGGTATAAAGGTGGGGACTAGATGGACGATGTCTTTATCAACCCCCAATACTATGTTTCTATGTAACTGTTTATACAGACATTATGGGTAGGGTATAAAGGTTGGACGAGATAGTATGTCCTTTATACACCTCCATACTATGTTACTATGTAACTGTTATACAGACATTATGGGTAGGGTATAAAGGTTGGACTAGATGGACGTATGTCTTTATACACCTCCAATACTATGTTACTATGTAACTGTTAACAGACATTATGGGTAGGTATAAAGGTTGGACTAGATGGACGTATGTCTTTATACAACCTCCAATACTATGTTACTAGTAACTGTTATACAGACATTATGGGTAGGGTATAAAGGTTGGACTAGATGGACGTATGTCTTTATACAACCTCCAATACTATGTTCTGTAACTGTTATACAGACATTATGGGTAGGTATAAGTTGGACTAAGGACGTATGTCTTTATATAAACCTCCAATACTATGTTAACATTAACTGTTTATACAGACATTATGGGTAGGGATAAAGGTTGGACTAGATGGACGTGTGTCTTTATACAACCTCCAATACTATGTTTACTTATGTAACTGTTATACAGACATTATGGGTGGGTATAAAGGTTGACTAGATTGACGTATGTCTTTATACAACCTCCAATACTATGTTTCATGTAACTGTTATACAGACATTATGGGTGGTGTTAAAGGTTTGACTAGATGGACGTATGTCTTTTATATACAACCTCCAATACTATGTTACTATGTAACTGTATACAGCATTATGGGTAGGGTATAAAGGTTGGACTAGATGACGTATGTCTTTATACAACCTCCAATACTATGTTTACTATGTCACTGTTTATACAGACATTATGGGTAGGGTATAAAGGTTGGACTAGATGGACGTATGTCTTTATACAACCTCCAATACTATGTTACTATGTAACTGTTAACAGACATTATGGTAGGGTATAAAGGTTGGCCTAGATGGACGTATGTCTTTATACAACCTCCAATACTATGTTACTATGTAACTGTTTATACAGACATTATGGGTAGGGTATAAAGGTTGGACTAGATGGACGTATGTCTTTATCAACCTCCAATACTATGTTACTTGTTAACTGTTATACAGACATTATGGGTAGGTATCAAGGTTGGACTAGATGGACGTATGTCTTTATATACAACCTCCATACTATTGTTACTATGTAACTGTTTATACAGACATTATGGGTAGGGTATAAAGGTTGGACTAGATGGACGTTGTCTTTATACAACCTCCAATAATATGTTACTATGTAACTGTTTACAGACATTATGGGTAGGTATAAAGCGTTTGGACTAGATGGACGTATGTCTTATACAACCTCCAATACTATGTTACTATGTAACTGTTATACACATTATGGGTAGGGTACAAGGTCGGACTAGAGGACATTGTCTTCAAACCGCAAATACTATACTAACATCATTAAGAAGATAAAACATAGTTTTGACCTAATATCTATTTGATGTATGACCAACATTATACAGATCTCCAACTAGCTGAATTACTTGTGGTCAAAGCTGCAAATTAATAAACTGTTAATTATTTCCTGATTATACTATTGTTGGCCTAACTTAAAGGAGCACTATCCTCCCATTAAACCCCCTTAATAATACACAGGTCGTAGCTAAATGACTGGCTGACTTTTTAAAACACAAAAGGATCCAGATAATTATATTGTTGGCTTGAGAAAAATATGAGAATTGTGTAAACACTTGTGCTATTTTGGTGCATGTGGCATTAAAGTCTTGAATGGAAAGCACATGGTAGTATCCTACCCAACACTTTCATGCCTTTGATGATGAATTGAAAACATTTTACTGTCTTTAAAGGAAACGTCTCACCCTGAATAGAATTGCCATGTGAGTAATGACGGCCTGAAATCCATTTGTAGTAAAATCAGCACATACCAAGTCTATTATAGTAGCAGTTAAGAGAACATGTATGGCAAGTTTTACTTTATTTAAACCTGAGCCTATTGTGAAATCCAACTTACATTCAAGATTAATGACATTGCAGCACCCCCAACCTCTATATTATTTACCCCCTTCTGAGCAAGGTTAACAATAGTACAAACAGGGAATCCTTTTATTTACTGTGATGCTTTGACCAAGACATTTCTCATAAGTCAGCCAATCAGAGCGCTGCCAAACCAACCATCATTGAATGAATGGCAAGTTAGATAAATGTCTCTTTACAATAAAGCTGGGTACACACATTGTCATAAAGATCCCTCTACACACAGCCCCAATAGCCGACAATATTACAATTACAAGTATAAACTTTGAATTTGGCTTGAAAGACCACATTTGGAAGGGAATGTGTGTGTTTGTGCTGCAGATTTTAAAGCTCAATAATGCCAATGATGAGGACATTGTTGTTTTTTTACTTACCCTTTAAATATGTCACATGCATAAAAGGTAGGTCAGTTGGTGTGTGTATTCGTGCCAGGTTGGGGGATAAAAGACTAACTGTTTTGATGAATGGTCAAAATGTGTTTTTTTAACTATACTTACCCTTTAAATATGGCTGCCACATGAATGAATGGGTAATTCAGTAGGTGTTTGTACCTGTGTCGGGTTGGGGGTTAAAAAAAATAAATTTTTTGATGGTTGGACAAAAATTTTTTGGACTTTAGTTACCCTTTAAGTATAGCTGCCACAGTAATGGAGGGGTAGGTCAGTGTGTAACTGTGCCACATTGGGGGTTAAAAAAAAAAAACTTTTTTGATTATTGGTCAAAATTTGTTTTTTGACTATAGTTACCCTTTAAGTATGGCTGCCTTGGAAATGGAAGTGTAGGTCAGAGGTGTGTGTACCTGGGTCAGGTTGGGGTTTAAAAAAAAAAACTTTGTTGATAATTTGTTAAAATTGTTTTTTTAAATTATAGTTACCCTTTAAATATGGCTGCCATGGAAAGGGAAGGGTAGGTTAGTAGGTGTGTGTACCTGTATGAGGTTGGGGGTATGTGTTTTTGCATGTATTACCATAAAACAAACTTTTATTGGTGATTGATCAAAATTAGATTTTGACTATAGATACCTTTAAGTATGGCTTCCATGGGAATGGAAAGGTAGGTCAGTAAGAATCCTACACTGAGGTGTGGGGCAAACTTTACTCAGACTGATGTCAGAGACTGGTAGACTGTTAGACTGGTAGACTGATAGACTGGTAGACTGATAGACTGTTAGACTGTTAGACTGATAGACTGGTAGACTGGTAGACTGATAGACTGGTAGACTGGTAGACTGATAGACTGGTAGACTGGTAGACTGGTAGACTGATAGACTTAAGGGGTCACACTAGCTATTAAGGGGTAACATTAGGTATTAAGGGGTCACACTAGTTATTAAGGGGTAACATTAGCTATTAAGGGGTAACATTAGGTATTAAGGGGTAACACTAGTTATTAAGGGGTAACATTGGCTATTAAGGGGTAACATTAGGTATTAAGGGGTAACACTAGTTATTAAGGGGCAACACGGGCTATTAAGGGGTAACACTAGTTATTAAGGGGTAACATTGGCTATTAAGGGGTCACCCCTTAATAGCCAATGTTACCCCTTAATAACTAGTGTGACCCCTTAATACCTAATGTTACCCCTATTAAGGGGTAACATTAGGTATTAAGGGGTCACACAAGTTATTAAGGGGTAACATTGGCTATTAAGGGGTAACATTAGGTATTAAGGGGTAACATTAGGTATTAAGGGGTAACACTAGTTATTAAGGGGCAACACTGGCTATTAAGGGGTAACACTAGTTATTAAGGGGTAACATTAGGTATTAAGGGGTAACACTAGTTATTAAGGGGCAACACTGGCTATTAAGGGGTCACACTAGCTATTAAGTGGTAACATTGGCTATTAAGGGGTAACACTAGTTATTAAGGGTTAACATTGGTTATTAAGGGGTCACACTAGCTATTAAGGGTTAACATTAGGTATTAAGGGGTCACACAAGCTATTAAGGGGTAACATTAGTTATTAAGGGGTCACACTGGCTATTAAGGGGTAACATTAATTATTATGGGGTCACACAAGCTATTAAGGGGTAACATTAGGTATTAAGGGGTCACACAAGCTATTAAGGGGTAACATTAGTTATTAAGGGGTCACACAAACTATTAAGGGGTAACATTAGTTATTAAGGGGTCACACAAGCTATTAAGGGGTAACATTAGGTATTAAGGGGTCACACAAGCTATTAAAGGGTAACATTAGGTATTAAGGGGTCACACTAGCTATTAAGGGGTAACATTAGTTATTAAAGGGTCACACAAGCTATTAAGGGGTAACATTAGTTATTAAGGGGTCACACAAGCTATTAAGGGGTAACATTAGGTATTAAGGGGTCACACAAGTTATTAAGGGGTAACATTAGGTATTAAGGGGTCACAAAAGCTATTAAGGGGTGACATTAGTTATTAAGGGGTCACACAAGCTATTAAGGGGTAACATTAGGTATTAAGGGGTCACACAAGCTATTAAGGGGTCACACCAGCTATTAAGGGGTAACATTAGTTATTAAGGGGTCACACAAGCTATTAAGGGGTAACATTAGGTATTAAGGGGTCACACCAGCTATTAAGGGGTAACATTAGGCATTAAGGCGTCACACCGCGTCACCACGCCCCCTCTCCCACTCTGCCCGGAAGCATGAAGTGGGATGTCTGGTTAAAGTTACATTTTAGAGTTTAGTTATCCTTTAAGGCATTGCTTTTATACCAAACAAATGTATGTTTGCCTGACAGAGACGACAATGTAATTTAAAGGGCATGTCCCCCCCTTTATAAAAAGTTTATATATAATATAGTTCATGTTCCCCCAGCCCCAACCGCTATAATTATATCATCAGAAAGTCCCCCGATCATTACTTACCTCTCTCCTTCGCTGCACTGCCCAGCCCTCTGTTTGCACAGAACTGCATGCAGGGGGCGGGACCGGCAGCCGCGTCTGTGATTGGCTGAGAGGCAGCCAATCACGGACGCGGCTGCTCACAACGGCGAAGGAGAGAGGTAAGGTAAGTAATGATCGGGGGACTTTCTGATGATATAATTATAGCGGTTGGGGCTGGGGGATCATGAACTATATTATATAAGAACTGATTTACGCTAGGGGGAGGGAGACAAAAGCGGGAGGGAGAGGGGGGGAGGAGGACTCTCCTGCGCATGCCTCAGACCTTGACGAGGAGGAGTCACGCAGAGATCCTACAGTGCAGTTTCATGGACTTTGGAGGGGCACAGCAGGAGAACCATTTGGAGCAGAAATGTAAGGTAAAGATTTTATTAAACTAAAGAGTGGGGCCAGTATGGGGTTAAATTTCAGTTTTGGGGGTGGACTTGCCCTTTAAGCTTTATTTTGAATTATTTCTCCTAAATCAACTAAGCTGCTAGTTCTAGTGACTCTAATGATTTCAATCCTAAACTTCTCCGAAACAAATACAAGAGAAAAATACTGGGCCTGAAAGCGAGGAAGAGATTCTGGCTTCAACTCTCTGGCAAACTCTTCCCATTCAGAACAAAGCCCTTGGACTTGCCCAGAGATCGGAACGGTACAGAGAATTCAATTCCTTCCCAAGTTCAGGAGCACAAGAAACAAAGGAAGCCATTTTTCTCTTGTTAGTGCCATGTGTAAACTACAGATCATTAAATGTCCTCAAGGTGAATACTAACCAGGAACATCAAACAAGGGACCTGAAATCCTGTCAACACGTAGGCTTAGCGTGTGGGAAAGAAAGGGGGGCGTGAGCTGGCCCTAAGGGGGTGCAGGAAATCAGCTGAGGAACTAATATCACAGAAAACAAGGGCAACTGGGCAAAATATTCAGGGTCAAGTACAACTAAAAGTTAAATAGGATTTTAAACCAATTCTTCTAAAGCTTCGTACACAAGTGCGATCGCAGGGCCCAACTCACAACGCACAACGTGTAAGGACACATCCGCCAGGCTGGATCATCAATGATGCCCGACACAGCGCCAAAATTCCCAGTGAAATTTCAATCCGATCAACCAATATACCACACCAGGAAGTCTATCATATGTGTGTGTACACAGCCGAAAGGTGGACACATGATTGCAACTTTCATTGCAAATTCAAGTCACAGTTCTGTTTGCCATGTATTTGAGATTATTCCCAATTTACACTCCAACAATCTACCTCCCTTTAGTCTGTATAGGGTGTAATTATTCAGTTTACCACTCGCCCCCCCTGTACGTTCATACAGAGGGCAGAGAACGGCAGAGACAAATGCAGTTTATTAAACAAAAGGATTCATTAGGAGTAAGATAGATAATAGAGATGTTAGGTGGGCCCCTAAACTCCCCCTGATGGGCCCCTGGTCTCACATTAACTGGTGGGCCCCAGCAGTCCAGTCTGACACTGCACAGAGAGTCAGACCAGGAACTGTTATTTTACAAGCGTATAACTTATGATCCACAGCAGCTAGATACATCACCATTGGCTTGTTTGAAAGGTATTCGATAGTTCTTTCCAATAGAAGGCACTTATATGGAGACCACAGTTACCAGTTAAGGAACGTCGGTGTTCAGTAACGTTGGTTTCTGTAGCATGTGTTTTAGCCACAATCTAGTGACCATTGCGATTCTATAGATATGACGTTACAGCATGTTTAGTGGGTTGTTGGTATAATGTGTGAATACTCACTACTCTGCAAAAAAATTGGGGATGTTGCTCTGTTCGACTTCATCCTTGTTCACCAGGAGTTGGGCGAGTGCATCCTCTATGTACACCAGAACGTGCCTCTGTGCTGTGGGGGAAAGACAGAAAACCATCAGCCACTGCATTGGAATTGTTATCTTAGTATTGGACTTTCCTTCTATTATACTCTGAGGATAAAAGCTTGTTAATAGATCGCTGAAACCATCCACCTGCTTCACACACCAACGCTTTCATTCCATGACCTCGACATCACGCCTGTTGCCTCGCATGTTCTTAATGAAAGTGAACTCCACTGATTGGCTGTGAAATGCACGAATTCGAAGATGAAAAAACACAAGGTCCAGTTTCCCTTTTTAGATCCCTTTTTGCTCATCTACAAACTCTGCATAACTATTAACACAGCCGCATGGATAGTTCTATGGGAACATTTTGGCTGCATTAAGACTTTCTACAGATCCTTGTTTGCTGAAAAGCTTTGCTATTGATAGGACATAAATCTGCCTTTTAACACAGAGACTGAGGATTTAAAGGGCAAGTCCAGCCCTCCCGCAAAATGTCATATTTATCTTCTCCACCCTTGACACTCCTGGCCTCGCAGTAGAACATACCTGCCCAGCATTCCAGATATTCAGCCTGCAGTTACCAGTCTATTTCACTGGCTCTCTGTCTCCTTCCATCTTCCTCCCTGAGCAGACGTTAAATACGACTGTGGGGGTGACCTCATAGCCAATGACTGACTTTCCTCTGATCATGTGCAAGCTCATATCAAGCTCCTACAGATGAGGTGGCAACAACTGGAAAAGAGGACGGAAGACTGCAGGATGAATATATGTGTAGAGGAATGCCAGGGGTTTTGGTGCTGGCGAAGGGTATGACATTGTATGGGACGGTTGGACATGCCCTAACCAATCATTACCTGCTGTATTTCTTGTGGAAACATCACATAGACAGTTACAATAATGAACCATTTCTGGGTTATAAATCAAGTACAAATGGGATTTATCCTAAAGGTCCCTACAGACGTGTGATTGGGCGACAACCTGCGACTCAACTGAAGGATGAACGGCCGATTCAGCTGAATATCAATTTGTCTATGGACATTCGTTCAGATTATCAAGGACATAAAACATCCCCACCAAGCGCTTATAGATCTACCGATACTAGAAAGTCTGTAGGACCTTAATGTTTCCTTTAAATGTAAAGCTTAAGGCTGGGTACACAGTATACAATATTTTCAGCCAACCAACCGAAATTACCGCGTATCGTTCGGTCGGGCAAAAATACTGTATGGTGTGGGTGCCAACTGAACTGGCGATCGGGTATGCTGGTAAATCAAGGGTAAATCAAGGGTATGTTCCTATAGATCCATGCAGACGAGCTGCCCATACATTAAACTATACTGGGCCGAGACGGGTGTTCGTCCTATAGTCGCAGGTTGGCCCCACGATTGTATGTCCCACAATGGGCTTGTGATACACAGAGATGCTTCAAAATCAAAACAATGGTGGCTTCCAAAGTAAGGAGGCGGCTTAGTCAGTGAGTCAACCAAAAAATCCCTTTAACCATCCCCATGTGAAATTCCAAGGATGTGTCTTCTGGTGGCTTGCAGCACAATCACTGCTCCATGGGCCAGAACACGCGTGTTATTCATTACGGTAATTAGCAGGTTTACCATAAAGGGCTACACCACACTGCCACCATTTCTCCCGTGCTTGGGATCCGCTTCCCCATGAGAATCGAATTGCCGGCGTGCCAGGTGTCAAGACAGGCGTCTATCAGCCAGGTGTCAAGACAGGCGTCTATCAGCCAGGTGTCAAGACAGGTGTCCCACTTGTACCTGATATCAATGGCGGCTTCCTGGAATGTGTCCAATTAGAGTGACGGAGAACGATGATGTCAGAGTTTTTTAGAGTTTAACAAGTGACAGAAACACTTAATGGGGACATGACTTGTTGTATGAGTGTGTGTTGACTGTATACATGTGTGTGTCTGTATGCATGGATTATACATTAAGCTTGGGGTGGGGCTTCAGGGGGTAGGTACCCTTCCTGAAATAAATTTTGGCAAGGTGGGAAGTCTGGCGAGGTAAAGATGGCCAGTGGCCACACATTAGGACAATTTTACTTACCGACCAAGCAATTCCACGATATTAGACCGATCCAGCTGGATCCGCCTTTCCTGTTGTTCTTTGCGATCGGGATTTGCGATCGCATGCTGGTCATATAGAATAACGGGAAAGGCGGTTCTGGCAGGATCGCTGTAATGTTATGGGATCGCACAGTCGGGTAAGTAAAATCGTCCTAATCGTCCATGAGGCCAATGCAACGTCAGGGATCGAACGTGTAATGAGGTCTGATCACTATTAATAAATTCCTGATTTACAGAGAAAGAAGCATAAATCTGTCACTTTATTTGCACCAACATCAATAGTGTAAGTGTGAAACGCTGGGCACTATATTCACATAGGCCAAGTCAGAAACACGTGTACAAACCATCTACACTTACAAGAAACATGCTACTGTCCACAGTTATGGCTTGGTACATACATGCGGACATTTTGCACTGACCGACCACAAAATCACGTGTGTATGCGTTCGGACCAAACGCATACACACGTTATTGGACAAAACAGCCGTTCGTCACATGCGTGAACGTGCTCAATGGTCGCGGGTCAGTGCCAAATCTTCCATGTGTTACAAGGCTTAAGGGCGAACCTTTCAAATTAGTGAGTCTTCCTGGTAAATGTCAGGCTGAGGCCACACGACAACGCACCAGAATCGTGCACGCAGCGCGCTCGTTATCGAACGTGATTGAATGTGTGTTTCTGGCTCATTGTCGCATGCGATTTTACTATTTTCAATGAGAAAACGCATGCGATTGTGTAAAAAAAATGGTGCACGCAAAACACAATCGGAAATCGGGGGTATTTTTGCGTTCCCAGGATTTCCATTCTAACCAAAATCTCCTGCGAAATCGCAAAAAAAAATCTCTAGTGTGGCCTAGCCCTTAAAGGTTAAATTAAATGTCCAAGTCAGTTGTATGATAGATTATTGATAAAATGGGAATGAATTTCATTCCGTGTTGCTGTTACAGTGATCGGTGTCCTTGTGTTTCTGGATATAGAATAACGAGAGAAGAAATTCCCCAGACTTCCCAACACACAGAGATTTATATCCGCAGCTCATGGGCGAGGGGAGAGTCTCATCTGTGACCTTCTCCTGAAACCCAATCCTCTCCTACAAATATCTCTATGCAGCTGGGGAAGCCATCGCCTTGGGGGATGTTCCTTTCCCCTCTGGTTTCCCCTCATTCATTCATATTGACTTGTGTCTGATAAATGACCAGATCTGGTACGTTGAATGTTTATCTTAAAGGGAAACCGAACGCTCCAGTTTAAACGGAGATTGGCTGGAAATCTTGAATAATTATTCTATGAACATTAAACACACCATACGATATTTTCAGGCGTTCGGCCGATAGTACTGTGGATCGGCCAGTTGCCTGGAAATATCGCATGGCGCGGGTGAGGCTCCGCGACTGAGCTTGTTTGCCCGTCCGTCCAGATTGGACAATTGGTCCTGTCGGTAAATCGCAGTTCCCTATGAGACCCAGGGGTGTCTCTCTAATGAGGCAATATGAGCAAAATGCTCCACCCCTGATAAACAGAAAAAGTGCAGGAATTATGGGATAGATAAATGTCTTTTTGAGGAACTGTATAAATACCGCTGTAATGTGCAGTTTAAAAATACCAAATGTTTAAGCCACACACACACCTAACCCTGGTTTGCGGTGGCGCACTAGCAGTACATATGGGCAGCATTCAAAATGTTGGCTCTGGTGGCAAAAACCTGATGAGACCGCACGATCGGTCACACGAACTGTCACCGTGGCCACTATCGCCGCACCCAAAATGTATTTGTCCCGGGTGAACGCTTGCTAGTAGCAAATGCTTGGTTGGGACAAAAAGTCCCCCCACCCGTGTTTACCCATCTTAAAAGGTCGACCCCCAAACAAACGTTTTTATTTAGCCTCTTGCCCCCCAAAGCCTTGAACTGGTGAGATTCACAATGCCTTAAATTACTGAGCAGCCCTCGTTCCCTCGGCAGTCTCCTGTCCGGTTTCCACTCGTCAACTACAGAATACGAGAGGTGAGCTCACCTGATCCTACGTTTGCTAATATTACGGAATGTGCGTGACAAGTTTTATTTTTTACTGTCATTCTAGGGTTGGGTTATTTGAAAGATACAATATCTCCCACAGCATCCGATCTACAGGATCTAATACTTTACCATCCCCAGAATCAAACCCTTTGGAACAAGATTCTCCCGTCATGCAGCCCCAAGTGGAACTCTCTACCCAGTCCGATAAGGAGTCTCCATCCCTGGAGGCTTTAATGTGCCATTCACTGCAATGTCGCTCCCTTCTCTGTGACAGATTATTAATGTCCAATAGGAGAAAAGCGTTTTTAATTATCGTATTATTATGGAGTCATCCAGCCCGGGAACGATGGACGATAAGTTGTTACGGTTTAGGCCACATTGGGGGGTTTAACGTGCACCCAACTGCGTGTTAAAAGGCGCACAATGGTGTTTCCTAATTGGCCTGGCCACACTAAGTGCGCTATGATCCACATTTGCGAACGCATGTGATCCCCATTTCTTTGCCGATCGCAGCGCAATCAGACGTAAGGCACGGGAAACTGCACACGCTTTCCAAACGTTGCCATCCGATGTAATGGCAATTCATCAGAACGAACATCTTTTTGGCGATAGCATAAATACTGCTTTACGGTTTTTTTCTATAAACTGACGCCAGATTTACTGCGGTATCGGAACCACAGAAAACGTCTGCATAAAATCCGTCGTCCCATGAAAACTCTCAGAATTTTATCTTAACCCCAATAACATTTATAGGAAAAGGGACAGAAAGGAACCAGTTACTGCCAGCAGAGGAACATGCACATTGCAGTACCAAGGTCATTCCCATCATTTCACACCAATCACAAAGTCATTTCCAAGGTCACCGTATCTTAATCATCTGAAACATGTGGGGAGTTGGTACGTGACAAGGGAATCCAATAGGAACAGGGGGACTTGTGTCATTTCCCTAGAAATGTACAAAATGGTGAAAAGCGCAGCGCACGTGATTTAACATTTCTGGAGCCATAAAGCCGTAAATACTTCCAATTTTATGGGTTGACGCACGTGCATGTGGGCTCACCGACAATTGTTTTGTGTATAGTCAGCTGTTTGGTTGGACCTTGTTACTAATCCGAACCGGCAGATCATCAACAAGGCCCAGGTGTACAAACCTCAACTCTCTAGTTCCCCAATCCAATAAGGATAAGGAATTTTTCGCCCCAACGACCGTTCGCCACAATTAATCGTCCCGACGAATCACTGTCAGTGGCAGCAAAATCGTATAGGGAGAACACTCAGGACTGCAGATTTTCCGGATCCGTCGGTGTTGGTGCTTTATCGTTACTGTGTGAACCCACCTTAATTCTGCTTCCAGACAAAGATTAAAGGAGCAAATTGCCTTATAAGCCGCAAACTAACTACAAAGTTTCATGATCCAGGTTGTGTTCTTTCACTGGCCTCACCTCTGACCAACGAAGCAGCCCCAATCTTATACACAGGCGCGTGTTTCTTATACACAGGTGCGCGTGTCTTATACACAGGTGTGCGTGTACAGAGGTGAGGAGGGGGAGAGGAGGGATATATGGCAGTGGATAACTTACCATAGTGATATTGCAGCTCCTATTTCCCAGATAATTATACTGTGGGGAGGGTTTTTTTTATGTATAACAGAAGTCCGGGGAGTTTATCTAGATTTATTATCGATTATTCGTATAAGTGAGTGTGTCACTTGTGTATATTCACATAAGTGAGTGTGTCACTTGTGTATATTCACATAAGTGAGTGTGTCACTTGTGTATATTCACATAAGTGAGTGTGTCACTTGTGTATATTCACATAAGTGAGTGTGTCACTTGTGTATATTTATATAAGTGAGTGTGTCACTTGTGATATTCTATATAAGTGAGTGTGTCACTTGTGGTATATTTATATAAGTGAGTGTGTCACTTGTGTATATTAATAAGTGAGTGTGTCACTTGTGGTATATTCATATAAGTGAGTGTGTCACTTGTGTATATTATATAAGTGTGCACTTGTGTATATTCATATAAGTGAGTGTGCCACTGTGTATATTAATTAAGTGAGTGTGTACTTGTGTATATTATATAAGTGAATGTGTCACTTGTGTATATTTCATATAAGTGAGTGTGTCACTTGGTATATGAGTGTATATAAGGTGAGTGTGTCACTTGTGTATATTCATATAGTGAGTGTGTCACTTGTGTATATTCATAAGTGAGTGTGGTCACTTGTGTACTATATTAATATAAGTGAGTGGTCACTGTGTATATTTCATATAAGTGAGTGTGTTACTTGTGTGTATATTAAATAAAGTGAGTGTGTCACTTGTGTATATTCATATAAGTGAGTGTGTCACGTGTGTTATTTATATAGTGAGTGGTGTGTCACTGTGTGGATATTCATATAAGTGGTGTGTCACTTGTGTATATTTATATAAGTGAGTGTGGTCACTTGTGTATATTCATATAAGTGAGTGTGTCACTGCGTGTGTATTATATAAGTGAGGGTGTAATTGGTGTATATTCATAACGTGAGTGTGTCACTTGTGGATATTTATATTAAGTGAATGTGTTCACTTGTGTATATTCATATAAGTGAGTGTGTCACTTGTGTATATTTATAGTAAGTGTGTCACATGTGTAATTCAATAAGTGAGTGTGTCACTTGTGTATATTTATATAAGTGGAGTGTGTCACTTGTGTTATATTATATAAGTGAGTTTGTCACTTGTGTATATTCAATAAGTGAGTGTGTCACTTGTGTATATTCATATAAGTGGTGGTCACTTGTGTATATTTATATAAGTGAATGTGTCACTTGTGTAATTATATAAGTGGATGGTTGTCACTTGGGTATTCATATAAGTGAGTGTGTCACTTGTGTATATTTATATAAGTGAGTGTCTCATTGTGTAATTTATTATAAGTGTAGTGTGTCCATTGTGTATTTCATCTAAGTGAGGTCTCTGTGTATATTCATATAAGTGAGTGTGTCACTGGTGTATTGTGGGGAGCACCCGGGCAAGTCAATATAGACAAGGGACCAGATCTAACTGAACATGATGTGTCCCAGGGCTAAGGATTCGTAACACATGGGATGTGTCAGCGGCCCACAATCATATGGTGTAAGAGGCTTAACTACGGCCTACAGAGCGATCCATATAACCACACAATTTACATATACACACATTACAATTTATACTGTAACAAGTTTAACACAGAACCATAATATTACAATAAGAACAACATAGTACACATTACAATAACACCATATTACAACGTGACACATTACACATTTATTAAACACATGACACACAAACAGATAACACACATATTTACACATACACACACACACACACACACCACACACCACAAATATACATAGCACCAATGACTGCTGCATTGTAAATGAGTTTGTTTCCTAATTCCCTCTGCTACATTACTGTATATTAAATACTTATAAGTTGCAGCGAACTATTTAGTGTAAAGAAGAAAGAGAAACTTGATCACAGAAAGTGGGATATACTTATTTATAAGTTCTGACAATCTTACTAAGCATACAAATATTACCA
Source organism: Hymenochirus boettgeri (assembly GCA_019447015.1). Classification (NCBI taxonomy): domain Eukaryota; kingdom Metazoa; phylum Chordata; class Amphibia; order Anura; family Pipidae; genus Hymenochirus; species Hymenochirus boettgeri. Next base: position 12,807 of record JAACNH010003256.1, on the reverse strand, counting down.
TGAAGGATCATGGGAAATGTAGTTTAGGTACCATTGTTTCCTAGAGGGCCTAAACCGGTGGCTCTACAATGGACCCATGTACCCGTGACATGGTGCTGCTACAGTAAACATTATTCTGAACTTTCAAGTTTGATAAAACATAAAAAGACACTAGCGCGGTTTTTCCGATGCGGCATGCGATTTGCGCGTCCATTCGCGTTTTTGGTAACGCATGCGTTCATCATTTTGGTGCTTTAACGCATGGTGTCCATAATGCGAAACGCCAAACAAGAACCGAGCGTGAAACACGTAGGCAACGCGGCGAAAAAACGCGCTAATGTGGCGAACGCTCGCGATTTTGTCCGCGATTCCTGTGCGTTGCACGTGGCCTCCCCTAATAGCTGGAAATGCTGTGAAATTACACGAGGATGTGTTTCAAATGTTCATTAATGTGTCTCAACGACTTAAGGATCTCGTGAACGTTCTTAAACGACATTTAGTTACGTACACATTGAACTAGATAATTAGAACCCATGTTTCATTAAAGCTGTAACACGTGTGTGCTCACGCATGCACATACCCACCAATTTAGTTAGCCAATATGCACAATAAGCCCTAAAACTAGTTTATAGATAAATAACTGTATTAAAAATAAATAACATTAACATGAATATATCCATACATGTTAAGGTCATACATGGGACGATACTGTAAGCAAGTCCATCAAATCGCTCAAAATAGCGAAAAACCGGTTTCCATTTTTTTTCCGGTAAACCGCTCGACAATATCGACACTGACCCTAGTAAGGAAGCAGGACACTGCTCTGGCTCTGTTAGACATCGCCCATCCTGTCACCATGTGGAAAGCTCCCAGACACGTGTTCCTGTCAGCACATGGCAGCACATGTCTCATGTTCACCGTCTGCACACCAGAGAAGGGCCAATTTTAAACCTTTACATTTGGCGATCCGGCTGTTTGCATTCGTAAAACTGATTCATTCAGGGGAAAGTGGGGTAGGAATAGGAATAATAGGGCAGTAGTGTCAGTCTAAAACACCACACACAGCACGCTGAAACTGGGTACACACTGTCCGGATTGATAGCAGATCCCCCTCACTCTGTGTAGGTCTATGGAAAGACCACAGGAAAGCAGAATGAGCCTGGACCACCGAGGGAAAGTAAAGACAGTATAGGCATGACCAAGCTTACCCTGGGGTAAGTACCTTGTGGTTTAGGGTAATTAAATGTGCGAGAGGGTTTCAGGAGAAGTAAGTACAACTGTCCTTTATAGTTTATAGTTTTTACTGCACCTTGGGTGACCAGATCATCTCTGTGAGCCTCCTGCTAAAATTGGCCTGTAAATTCTAAAGGTCAAGGGACAAGCCGTCAGATCCGATAGAATCGTAACGTGAGTAACGCAGAAAAATTGCTCCAGGCCAACGAACTTTCACCGTCAGCCTCGGGAACTGACCGAAAATTCCTGTGGTCGGATTTCACATATTTTCGAAAATTTTCGAAATTATGAGGATTTCTCGTATCTTCGAGGATTTTTTTTTTTATTTATGGGTCCACTCGTAGATTTTCGAATTTTCGAATTTTTTTTCGAAAATTCGCGGATCCTCGAGCGGACCGAGTATAGGAGTCCGCCACGTCATACAGATTCTGTTAAATAAAGGCCAATGCTGGTTGCTGATATGTAATAGGAATGCACGGCTGACACACATAGATTTTTAGGAATGCTGGTTCATACAAGACTAATTTAGAAAACACCAACAGCCTGAATGTAATCAGCCTAAATAAAGAACACAAAAACATTACTAACATAACTTGTACTAGGCAAATCCTTAATCCAACCCAGGGGTCAAGCTACCTGATCATCTGATTGGGACACATTATTATAAATGTAAATACAGGGCTGGACTGATTGCATTTCATTTCCATTTCATTCCCACTCGGCCGGTAGTTGTAACTGTGTTTTTAATAGACATTTTACTGATCTGGGCCCTGTATTGAATTCAGTACTAGTTTAACATTAATTTACCAACTGAGTGACTTCCCTATATTAACCAAACCAGTTCCAAACTTTAAGGTTAAATGACATTGTGGATAAAACCCCTTTAACTGAACGGCATTCGGGTAAAATTGGTCTTAGCATATAGAGACCAGAAATTTCTCATTATATAAAGAATGACAAGCCCCATGTACCAGGGGAGTAACTGAGGGGGGCCCTGGAGCCAAGGGGGCCAGTCTTCTTATTTTTTTCTATGACAGAAATAGCCTCCTCCCAGAAAAACCACTGTGTATGAAGACGGATGGGGCCCCATCATAGTTTTGCTAAGGGGGCCATGATTTCTAGTTACAATACTACCAACGTACATCACCTACAACATTTCCCTAATAGTAACCAACATAGGGCAGGGCTGCAAGGGGAGGATAATGAACTGAACCAGATCTTAGCACAGCACCTGTGTAATGATTTCTAAATAGTGTCTTTATTTAAAGGGAATGTTGGGGGAAGGTACCTAGTTAAAGGGGATTTTGATGGGAAGGTATCTAGTTAAAGGGAGTGTTGGAGGGAAGGTACATAGTTAAAAGGGAATGTGGAGGAAGGTACCTAGTTAAAGGGGAATGTTGGGGGAAGGTACCTAGTTAAAGGGGAATGTTGGGGAAGGTACCTAGTTAAGGGATGTTGGAGGGAAAGTATCTAGTTAAAGGGGAGTGTTGGAGGGAAGGTACCTAGTTAAAGGGGAAGGTTGGGGGAAGGTACCTAGTTAAAGGGGAATGTTGGAGGGAAAGTATCTAGTTAAAGGGGAGTGTTGGAGGGAAGTACCGTAAAGGGGAAGGTTGGGGGAAGGTATCTAGTAAGGGGATGTTGGGGAAGGTACCTAGTTAAGGGAATGTTGGGGGAAGGTATCTAGTTAAAGGGAATGTTGGGGGAAGGTATCTAGTTAAAGGGGAGTGTTGGAGGGAAGGTACCAGTTAAAGGGGAATGTTGGGGAGGAAGGTATCTAGTTAAAGGGGAGTGTTGGGGGAAGGTACCTAGTTAAAGGGAATGTTGGAGGGAAGATCTAGTTAAAGGGGAGTGTTGGAGGGAGGTACCTAGTTAAAGGGGATGTTGGGGGAAGGTAATCTAGTTAAAGGGGATGTTGGAGGGAAGGGTACCTAGTTAAGGGGAGGTTGGAGGGAAAGTATCTAGTAAAGGGAGTGTTGGAGGGAAGTGTACCTAGTAAAGGGGAAGGTTGGGGGAGGTGTACTAGTTAAAGGGAAAAAAAAAAAACAGAAGTATACTATAAAAAACGTACTGTTAGTGTTTCAAACTATGAAAAAAGCAAGAAAAAACATGTAAGAAAAAAAAAAAAAAAAAAAAACAAAAAAAAAAAAAAAGAAAGAAAAAAATGGAAAACAAAAAATGTTGGGGGAAGGATTATAAAAGGAAAAATGTTGGGACGGTACTGGAAATATTGTTTAAAATTGAAAATCTATTAAAATGAATGTATTATAAAATATTTTTTAGTGATAAATATGTTAATGAATGTTGGGGGAAGGTACTAGTTTAAAGGGGATGTTGGGGGAAGGGTAATCAGTTAAAGGGGAATGTTGGGGAAGGTATCTAGTTAAAGGGAATGTTGGGGAAGGTATCTAGTTAAAGGGGAATGTTGGGGGAAGGTATCTAGTTAAAGGGAGTGTTGGAGGGAAGGTATCTAGTTAAAGGGGAAGGTTGGGGGAAGGTATCTAGTTAAAGGGGAATGTTGGGGGAAGGTATCTAGTTAAAGGGGAATGTTGGGGGAAGATCTAGTTAAAGGGGAGTGTTGGAGGAAGGTATCTAGTTAAAGGGGGAGTGTTGGAGGAAGGTATCTAGTTAAAGGGGAGTGTTGGAGGGAAGGTATCTATTAAAGGGGAAGGTTGGGGAAGGTATCTAGTTAAAGGGGAATGTTGGGGGAAGGTATCTAGTTAAAGGGGAATGTTGGGGGAAGGTATCTAGTTAAAGGGGAATGTTGGGGGAAGGTATCTAGTTAAGGGGAGTGTTGGAGGATAGTCTCTATGTTGTGGGGGAGTGTTGGAGGAAGGTATCTAGTTAAAGGGGAGTGTTGGAGGGAAGGTATCTAGTTAAAGGGGAATGGTTGGGGGAAGGTATCTAGTTAAAGGGAATGTTGGGGGAGGTATCTAGTTAAAGGGGAAGGTTGGGGGGAAGGTATCTAGTTAAAGGGGAATGTTGGGGGAAGGTATCTAGTTAAAGGGGAGTGTTGGGGGAAGGTATCTAGTTAAAGGGGAAGGTTGGGGGGAAGGTATCTAGTTAAAGGGAATGTTGGGGGAAGGTATCTAGTTAAAGGGGAAGTTGGGGGAAGGTATCTAGTTAAAGGGGAGTGTTGGAGGAAGGTACCTAGTTAAAGGGGAATGTTGGAGGGAAGAAAGTATCTAGTGTAAAGGGGAGTGTTGGGGGAAGGTACCTAGTTAAAGGGGAAGGTTGGGGGAAGGTATCTAGTTAAAGGGGAATGTTGGGGGAAGGTATCTAGTTAAAGGGGAATGTTGGGGGAAGGTATCTAGTGTAAAGGGGAATGTTGGGGGAAGGTATCTAGTTTAAAGGGGAATGTTGGGGGAAGGTATCTAGTTAAAGGGGAATGTTGGGGGAAGGTATCTAGTTAAAGGGGAGTGTTGGAGGGAAGGTAATCTAGTTAAAGGGGAAGGTTGGGGGAAGGGATCTAGTTAAAGGGGAATGTTGGGAAGGTATCTAGTTAAAGGGGAATGTTGGGGGAAGGTATCTAGTTAAAGGGGAGTGTTGGAGGAAGGTATCTAGTGTAAAGGGGAGTGTTGGGGAAGGTATCTAGTTAAAGGGGAGTGTTGGAGGGAAGGTATCTAGTTAAAGGGGAAGGTTGGGGAAGGTATCTAGTTAAAGGGGAATGTTGGGGGAAGGTACTAGTTAAAGGGGAATGTTGGGGGAAGGTATCTAGTTAAAGGGAATGTTGGGGAAGGTATCTAGTTAAAGGGGGAGTGTGGAGGATAGTCATCTTGTTGTGTGATGTTTGTTTGTAGTCTGACATTCGTGTAAATTATCCTTGCTTTTTATACAGAGGTGGAAGATTTTTCACAGTTAAACATAAAGGAGCAGACATCACACACATCTGCCCATAGTCAGACACACGATAAGCATTTGAAAACAGGAAGTAGAAATAGATGAGAGATGTAAGAATAACCTTACAAGATGCCTTTGGATCAGGTAACGGCCCCTAAAGCACAAATAATAAATATTTTTAATGACATTTTAAACCTTTTTTTACACGGATTTAGTGACAGTTTCAACATTTCTAAAAAACTGAAATAGCGAATGTGCCTAAAGGACAAGTGGGCCCTAAAGTTGTTAAGTGATCTTCCCACAATAAAATAACACAATGTGCCAACTGTGGGGTGTGGGTGTCGTGTTTGTACAATCCTGCTGCACTGGCATTTTCCTTGTTAACAAGTGAACATTGAATACGAATTACAGAAAGTGTCAGTGGAATTCTCATTTGGAACCAGTGCATTGTCCCAATGACACACCGGGATTTCCTAGTTAGTGATGTGAGTTGACTGAACTTTATTATCATTTCCCATCCATTATATAAATAAATGTTTCCATAGAACGGACCCTTATGCTTTGTTCACATAGGATGTCCGCTAACAGAGGAGGACCTTTCCCCGTGTTATTGCAGTGTTGGCACCGCTGTGCGTTAACACACAAAAAGTTGGTGCAGTGAGTTTTTTTACAACAAACTACTACAATACAGCGAAGTGTGAACAGTACCATTCACTTCTATTGGCTGTGTGTTTCACCCCATAAAATCTCAAGGAAACGCACCCTAGTGTAATAGAAGCGTGAAATTGTCCGTTATGGTCTCAGCTCCTGGGTTGATTCAGTCGCTCAGTAGACATCGACCATGTTGACCATCCAAAGCCAATCAGTAGAATCTGACCTGTTTGACCCATCCAAAGCCAATCAGTAGCATCTGACCGTGTGACCCATCCAACAGCCAACCGAGACATCTGACCAGTTGACCATCCAACACCAATCAGTAGACATTGACCATGTTTGACCCATCCAACAGCCAATCAGTAGACATCTGACCATGTTTGACCCATCAACAGCCAATCAGTAGAATTGACTATGTTTGACCCATCCAACAGCCAATCAGTAGACATCTGATCATGTTTGACCCATCCAACAGCCAATCAGTAGACATCTGACCATGTTTGACCCATCCAACAGCCAATCAGTAGACATCTGACTATGTTTGACCCATCCAACAGCCAATCAGTAGACATCTGATCATGTTTGACCCATCCAACAGCCAATCAGTAGACATCTGACCATGTTTGACCCATCCAACAGCCAATCAGTAGACATCACTGTAAAGACAGGTTCACATCATCCAGTATTTTGGGCCGATCAGTTTATTGATCATTCGGCCTGAAATATTGGAAGTTTTGCTCCAGCCGACCGATCGCTTCATCTCATGGTTTGTACCCGGCATTAGGACCATTCCGAGGAAGTGTGTAGAACTTAAATTGTCAGCTCACTACTGACCACAAAAAGCACGGCAAAATAAATGAAAACAACGGACTTTTTTAAAATGACGACAATGTCAAATATTTAGATATGTCTAAGACAGAAAATCATTATTGAAATGTAACATTCTTTCCCACTGAATTCCCCTTTAACCTTCATTTTACAATCTGAGAATCTTGAAAGTCTCCTAGTCAGAACTTGGAAAGCCAAGTCCAGTAAATACAATAGCCATGATTAAAACTCTTTCTACGTAATGGTTCCATAGAACGTTACTGAGATCCAAGCCCTCAAGGCCATCACCCTTGTAATTACGTAGAGACTAATTACTGCTCTCCACTTTAAATGTGCGTGGTGAAGCAGTTGATCAGAAAAGACTTGTAGTGCCAATGCCGAATTCCCCCACACCCCTTTAACTGGTCCAGCTCCTCTGTTCATTTTATTTCATTCTACAAAGAAGGATCTTTTCTTCCTGCCAAGCACGAGACACTCGCCGCCTTCATCCTACATCAGGAACCTTTTTATGTCCTTCAAAGACTTTACTGGAGATGCACTGTATGTTTCTGGACAAGTGTACGAGCATTTCGCTTCTCATGATACATGTTCACATGTGTGGAGCTGGCAAGAAACGGGTACAGCCCTTCCCTGGGGTGAAAATAAAATGACACAGCCCACGACCGAGCTAAAACAAAATACTGCATTTCTGGCATGACGGACCAGACATGCTCTGACCTGATCCTAATACCTGAGAGGAGGAATATAAATGTAGCATTAATGGCACTTAGTTGGCATTACAAAAAGACCTTAGGTCACAGTTGGCAGTCCGTCACCGGGATTTCAGTCTGGGGTGTTCCTAGAGTTTTTGACACCTGAAACAACTTTTAAATGCCGACTATCGGGGTGCGAGACGTGAAGCGGACGTGGCTTCAACAGGGAAGATAGGCGTGTATGTGGAGGTGGATTGGTGGTCTGACTAACACTGACTGGAGGGATGACTAACACTGATTGGTGGACTGGTGCTTGCAGGATGGAGGTTTTTTTTTAACTGCCTTTTAAGTGTTCCACAGGGGTGCGCCCTGAGAAAATGTTTCAGTTTGCTTCATGGTAGGGGCCCCTGATTTCAGTCAAGTGCATTCATTCATGTAAAAACTGTGGGTAAATCCCAGTAGGGATTTAGCCAATGCAGGATTTTAAAATCCTGCGCTAAAATGAGCGCAGAGAGCGATATTAAATCGCGAGGTTGGACGCAGGGTGATTTTTTTCCCGGAACCCGCGCATCCAACGCTTATATGGAGCTAAGTCGCACTAACCGGTAGCGAACCAGGTAGCGTGACTTTAACTCCATATATTTGCCGGCGAGTCTGGTTAAATGAGGCCCATAGTATTCACTGAGGAATGGGGCACTTACTACCCCCTGAAACATTGTGTGTTTGATGTTGGTCACTAAATAAAAGATTTCATTGACTTTGGAGTGCGACCCTCAACTTTTCTGTTGTGAACTTTTATCCATGGAGGGTTGGACACCAGAGGAGAGACCCCCCACAGGATGGACAAGAGAGCATTGGGCACTGTTTTCTACTTGTATAGGTAAACCTTCCCTTCACCATTGGCAACGGTTCCTGTTCATACGCGGCACATGGCTACCATTCCTATAGAATTACCGGATCATAACCGTAATCTGGAAACCCATAACTACATAGAACTGGATGTCACCAACACCGAGACCAGTAGCCATAATGGGGCCATGTTGGACAAGCTGAGACAATACATGTGAGTCACTAACGGCCACTTGACTAATAAGTTGGACAGATTTATACCAATCTCACCAAGAACCAATCACAGTGAAGAATGTAAACCAGCATCAACATGGCTGCCTATAGGTTACTCGTTCTTGTAGCGAAGTCTGTGTGGTCCAAGTTCTTTATTCTATTGGATACGAGATTTGCCCAATATCAGTAAGGTGGGTGTCAGGGACGACCAATCTGCTGCTCTCCTGATGTTTGCAAACTACAACTCCCAGCATTCCTGGCTGTACTAGAGGGGAGCAGGGGGAGCAACCGCAGGGGGCCCGGGAGCCAAGGGGGCCCATCTTCTTTTGCTCCTCCCAGAAAACCACGGTGGATGAAGCACGGATAGGGGCCCCATCATAGTTTTCTGGGGAGCCCAGTGATTCTTAGTATGCCACTGGTACTCTTATTGCTAAAATCTGGAGGGTCGCAGGCTGGACATCCCCTGTGTATGAGACCCATATAGAGTCTCGCAGGTGTCCCTGGACCAACGGACACATTGAACAGTTCTTCTCTATTCTCTTACCTTGGTCCCTGTTTATGTGAAGTGTTGGCATTCCATGTATCCTTTATGTTACCTGCAACGCAGCCCCAGGTGGAGCTTTTAAGATCAGAGAGAAGCCAACCCAGGTTGGAGACTTTGTGTAAATCCGATAGGATGGCCCCGGGGCAGAACGTGATCAGAGAAACTGTATTGTTGCTTTTCCACAAACCCATAATCTCTCTGCTGGGTAATTGTGTTGACAATAACTCATATCGCTCAATGGAACAGATGGGGCAGACCCCCATATGAAAGGTTTTGGGGGGAATTAAGAGTCATCTGGCCAACCAGTCTCTTTTGTAACATGTCCAAAGTTAACACGGAGACGATGACAAGGATGGAACTAAACTGTGTGTTGGTAATAATGTGGGTTTAAAGATGACAGATGGAGGAGAAATGAAAGGAATGACAGTAGGACAGTCTGGGAGAGACGGGAGAGACGGGCGATTTGGAACTTTTCCTCAAGAACCAGGTGATGACTAGGAAGATCCCAGTGTTTACAGGGACATGAAAGTGGATTTGACTGGGATATTCTGTCCGTGAATTGTGGCTTTTGTTCAGATGAAATAATGTGATGTTTTTACTACTTTTAATGCAGCTTAGAAATGTACTAAATGGTACAAAAGGGAGGAACCAGAAACTAATCAGAAAGTCTCTATTAAAAGCAAAGAGCCTTGACGTTAAAAGGCAACTCCATCTCCATTGACAAAAGGCAGTTTGCGGTTTTCAGTTTAATGGAAGTTCAAACAGAAACCAGGAACTTACGGTGGGTACACACCATACAATTCTTCCTCCTGGCAGACCAATCGAGGCTTCTGAACGGCCGGCCATGAGGAAGGACATTAGCCGCAACGAGCTAGAACATATATCAACGCCTGTCACTAAAGGAAGGTAATATCGCGGTGGGAGTGATAAGGATCGACGTATGTTAATGTCCTTCTGTTGGGTGGAGCCAGGGACGTCTCTAGACTTTTTGGCACCTGAAAAAAAATCCAAATGCTGTCCTCTCGCCGCAAAAAGCCCACAGTGGCTGCTAAATGATGCCCAACTTGTCACGGCTTCACCTGCTATTTAAAGTGACAGTACCTCCCAAACATTTGTGGGGGTTTTTGAGGCCCCTGGCATCTGGGCCTCAGGCACATGGGAAAACTGAGCCAGAATTTTTTTTTATGCCATCAAAACTGCTGCCTCCCAACAGGGTGCTGCTCTGTAATGTGCTTCACCTTGCCTCATTAGAGAGGCGTCCCTGTGTGGAGAAGATGGACTGAAAGGAAGATAACAGCAGTGATCCAGGAACTAGTTTTATTGGTGTAGAGGCTTTGCTATATCCAAGTAAAAGTTTCCGGCAGGTCTGAGCCATTCCAAGGCCAACGGTGAACGTTCATTGACCTTGGGAATGCCGGAAACAGCAGTCCACCACTGGCGATCCCATTCGATCATGTGTAGCCAGCTTAAGATTCCCATTGAATGTTTCTGCTATAAACATTTGTGGCAAGAAGCCATTATTAGAGCATAAATAATTCTACCATTGAAAGGTCACCTTAAAGGGAAATGTCTTTTGTCAGAGAGAAATTCGCTTATCGTTCCTTTTGTCTTTTTAATTAGAATCTTTTAAAGACTGTCTGGGGCCCTGCAATCATTTAATTAGATCCAGGTGAAAGAAACCTTTAATAACGGGGACGGGGGAGAGACATTCCCGTAATTAGGAAGGGAAATTGTTATGTGATATTTCTCTACAATCGTTATTCTGGTCAATTACAGCGGTAAGACAATTAGAGCCGGATGTAATCTATTGAATGGACAGAAAATGTAAAGGGCAACTAAATAAATGTAAATGTGCAGAAAGTTCATTGTTGCGTCTTTTACATTAAAGTTAGTCCGTATTCATTTACCCAAACCCGTCATTTATCTACCGATGAGATGGCCAACTTGGGGCCCTATTTATAAAAGATCGTTATCATTATCGAAAAAATAACGATCGCTATCGTAAAATAATGACCGTTATTTTCGATAACGACCGGTATTTTCCGATAACGAATGGAATTTTCAGATTACGATGGTATTTGCCGGATAACACCCGGTTATTTTCCAATTAAGACCGGTAATTGCCTGGTATCGTTAAAATAACGGTCGTTATCGGAAAATAACGGTCGTTATTTTACGATAGCGATCGTTATTTTTTCGATAATGATAACGATCTTTTATAAATAGGGCCCTTGGTGTCTTATTTGGTAGTTTGATACATTATCCTTTATAGGAGTAAAGGGAAACTAAGGTGCTTGTGCGATTAATCTGCAGCCACCAATGAGATGTTACCCTAAGTAAAAAGATCTACGGCAGTTACAAACCATCTGGCACAGACAATATTCTTTCAATAAGCTCCTATATAGGTGCAGCTCGGTATATACCGTAAACATTTCTAGCAAAGAAAACAAATCTATAAAAAAAAACAAACACCCCAGTTACAGGCCAATCCCTGATTTTAACTTTCTGTCCCTAGATCTGAGTTTGTATGATCTCCCCGTGCTTGGGTGGGTTTCCTCCGGTTTCCCCCACAATCATAAAGACAAACTGATAGGTTGTATGTGTCAAATAAATGTGCTTAGATTGTAAGCTCTTCGGGGCAGGGCCTGATGTGTATACATGGCATTGTAAAGCGCCACGGAAGATGTTGGCGCCATATAAATCCGCACTAATAATAATTAACTAGATTGTAAGCTCTTCGGGGCAGGGACTGATGGGAATGTATACATGTAATTGTAAAGTGCCACGGAAGATGTTGGCGCCATATAAATCCACACTAATAATAATTAACTAGATTGTAAGCTCTTCGGGGCAGGGACTGATGTGAATGTATACATGTAATTGTAAAGTGCCACGGAAGATGTTGGCCCCATATAATCCACACTAATAATAATTAACTAGATTGTAAGCTCTTCGGGGCAGGGCCTGATGTGAATTTATACATGGAATTGTAAAGGGATATGGATGATGTTGGCGCTATATAAATCCACAATAATAATAATAATAATAATAATAATCTGGCAGAGAGCAGACAGGGTTAAAGCGATAGGACTATTTGTAGCATTGCTGACACTGTTAAAGTTGGGTACGCATCGAATCCAACGGTATCGGGGCTTTATCAGCAGTGTGTGTAGCGTCTTTCCCGAACGAGAGTGCGGCCTCCGAACGTTCTAGTCGGCCTTGCGACTAGAGATGGACTAGAACTTGAACCCAAGTTCGAGCCGAACTTATCGAGTTCAAACTTTATTGGACTTTCGAACTTTTAATAATTATCGAAAATCGAACGATCTTCGAATCATTTATGGGATAATTATCGAACGTTCGAATCGTTTATAGGATAATCATCGAAAATTCGAACGCGAGAGCTCAAAAGTAGCGCGCGTGAGAATAAAATAGATTGTTTGAATGTCCTGGATATTCTAACATGTTCCCCAGACCATTTCCCAGGTGCCACAGCCATTTACATTAAGTTACCATTGATATTTTAATTGTATTTCATTAGAACTTTTCAAACTATTTGACTCCCATTGACTTTAATTGGTCCGTTTTCCAACTTTCCATATAGTTCAAAAGTTCGAAAACGGACCAAACTTTCGGAAGTTCGGCCATCTCTGCTTGCGACCATTTGGAGAGAGAATGAAATTTTCCCTCGGCCTCAATAGTCTCCCTGTAGAGAAGTTGGTCGCGGTCGAGGGAGACAAACACTCCAGAATGTTCTGCCTATGCTGTGTATTTGATGTGTATATGATGTGTATATTGTGTGTATATGTATGAATGTATTTTATTTCTTTTATAGCGATACATATTCCGCAGCGCTTTACAATTATTTACACAATTCACATAAGGCTGTGCCCTGAAGAGCTTACAATCTAATCACTTTTAATGGTGTGTGTATATGATGTGTATATGATGTGTATATGATGTGTATATGATGTGTAT
>JAACNH010003255.1:0-30513 GCA_019447015.1 Hymenochirus boettgeri | reverse complement strand
CAGCGGCCGGAAGTAGTTTGGATCGCCTGCTTCTCTCTTGATTGCAGCCAGGTTCGCTGTTCGGGACGGTGTGGGTGTGTTTTCTCTCTCCCCAGGCTTAGACAGATAGATATAGACACAGAGATAAATATAGACACAGAGATAGATAGAGAGATAGATGACCAATAGATATATAGACAGATAGATAAATAGATAGACACAAAGATAGATAGATAGATGACCGATAGATAGACAGTAATAGATAAATAGACACAAAGATAGAGAGATAGATGACCGATAGGTAGATAGACAGTGATAGATAATACATTACATTCCAATTAATCTGTTGGGGGTGCAGCACTGTTTTACACCCAAACTATTCTGACATACCAATGACTTTGAACAGCATTTACCAGAACCGGAAAAGTGTATCTTCATTCAAACCCTTCTGCGGACACACGTTTTTTACATATCCATAACATGCCACCCCCCAACAACCTCGGACAAATTCTACACCCATCAGCTTGATGACCATCACCAACTCTACGCTTATATTACCATTACATCTACCGGTCGTGTGGGCAGCACCTGCTTTTAGACAACAACTTATCCTTGAACAAACTGAACTTTTACAACGCAATTTATTACAGAAACATGAAAAAGTGTAATCCGTCATCAACCTTCTGGTACACCGTACTATTCCCAGTCTGACATCCAGTCACACACACTCTCCCTTTGGAGGAGCTTGGCCTTCCAGATTGCCACGACCTCTATCCCCTATTTGTACCTGTTCTACTCCCACAACACGCATTCGGCCCTAATGTGACCTTGTACATGTTCAAGCCGCTTATATTATGCTTGCCACAACACCTGTTTTCTCACTGTCCCTTTTCGTTGTTTTACCTCTAGTGTGAGTGCGCGTGCACTTGGCGAGGGAGGGCGAGGCGAGGAGCAGGGGAGAGAGATCACATAAAACAATATACAAACGCCTCTGTCGGCGTCGCCAATCGTCCCTCTTACATCTTGAACCAACATATAATTCATTCGATTGGGGGCTGCACATTTTACACAGTAATGACCCAGCTTGTTGACAATTAATAAAATTTTTGATTTTTTCCTGCATCGCTTGGATATCCATGACTATTTACATATACTGCAAGCGATCGCAGTTGTACATTCCTCATTAAATTACAGAACATCCTCCCATCATATTCGAGAGTCCGCATTTTTTTCCTCACATAATGCTATTGACAAGAATATCCTTTAAATGTGAAGCTCTTCAGCGACCAAACTCACTTTGTGATCTAATTCTTTATTCTCACACTGGCCATTTTTTTTTTAGGAGACAAAAAAACCATTTATTGATAATCTGATCCCTCCCTTTCTTCCACTATTGGTTAAAGGTGTATAAAATCTAACAGTTTTGTTGATCCTCCCTTTTCTTTTCTTTTGATTGTTAGTAGCTGTTGCGTCTCTGTTTTATTTTGCCCTTGTATCTATCCTTTTCGGGTTAATAGATTTGAGGGAATATCCTCCTGTCCAGAAATCTCTATACCCTAATCCATCGCCTTCTAATATGAAGACTGTCCTAATCAAGAGGCCCTTCACACTAAGGACAGTGGATGATGGCCTGTTCACTTTCAGGAGTGAGATGGCGTATGTACAGTCCTCACTGTTCTCACTATTAAAACTGCCTATTTCTTTTTATCTTTCTATCTGTTTATTGAGCTTGTTAGAATGAACTACACAAATCTGCCGATCCGGCCCACAGCTAAATATACATCAACCTAGTGAAGCGCCGTCTTGGACTTCATATTGTGGAGTGTGGATTTTTCGGGTATACTACTTGGTTTTTCCAGAAGGCCCAAAGGCAATCCTGCATATAGTTGGGGCGCGGTGACCCCATTGCGGTCCCCTGCATTGTTTTGTAATTTGCAACACATTATTATTAGTAACAATTGGAGTACACTCCATGTTGTTTGTAATCAGTACGGCCCCTTGTGTGACAAGAAATACCTTGCATTGGCCTTGCGGTACACTTCACCCATTTATATGGATTTTATTGAGGAGTAAGGTGTCTCCCCCATCTATCGTTAACCATATGTGTTATCCTCTACACAAGCCCGTCCCTTCAAACCTTTTTCATAGATTACATGTCGATGGGAGTCCCCCAAAACTCACGTAAACAAATGCTACACATATTTACACTTACTGGCCCCTCTGTTGGACTACCCCTCATTCTGACACTATGGGTTGTCCCGGGGGGAAGTAATGGGGTTTTTATGCACTTTTGGGTATAGCCAAAGGTTGGAATCTAGGATATTGCTGGTATAATAAATTCAATGCCTTTGGCATTTATAACTTGACCTCTCTCGGTGGCATGTGAATTTGAAATGTGGGGTATCTCAATATTCATAATTGTAGCTTGTCACTTATGTAGTCTCTGTACCTCCTGATATATGAGATCCTCCTCCCTCTATTATGACATGTTTCTCACACCTCTATCTGCGGGCTTATGATAAGAGCCCTCTTGTGAACTTAATTCATATAGAGCTTTCTTTCCATCACAATCACAGTTGTCATTGAGATTGGATTAATATGTCCATTGCTTCACCTCCTGTTCAACCATTCTACAAATATTTTATGTTTAGGAAAGTGGCTTAGTGCTGGAGTGAATTTAATATTTTTTCTTTTAGATTTCTTATATTAAAAGCTGTTTTCACGGGGTAGTGTTTAAGGGTGAGTTCCTGTGCCTGGAATCCCCCCTTTCATGTGTCTGGTCGTGCAGTCTGCTGTTCTCTGCTCCCTGGTGTCCAGAGCTGTTACAATAATTTACATTGTCAATTGAAGCTGTGAGTTAGAAGCTTTGTAATGTTTCAAATGTATCCATGTCTGCCCTGCATTGACAGCACCATAACTAATTAAATTGATAAAAAGTGTATCTCATCATTAATAACCCTGCAGGCTTGCTTTAAGGTGATCTGCCGAGACTGGGTTTATATACCGTACTTACATTGTACTTACCCCTGGGAGTTAAGAATCCTGTAGGTGGTAACTGACTATTTCCATTTCATATATATCCACAGAAGTGATTGTTCCATATATTCCTCATACCAATGATTGTTCATGTGGTCCACACATGGTTTTAATGTTATCAGCTCCCCTCCCCCTACTGTAGTAAAGGGAACCGGAAACGGAAATTTCTCGTCTTGTCCCCGATAGGTCCCAAACGACAATATTCAGCCAATTCTCGTCAGCATCCACCGTCAATGTCACACACGCGTCTAAACTTTGAAGGACACCAATGATCATTGAAGGCAATGTGGATTTCTCGGTAAAGAGCAACATTAAGGCTGGGAACACAGGGCAATTTTTTCATCTCGCCGATTCGCCACTACGATCATTCTGCCGGACAAAGGCACTGTTAGTCGACGGCAAATGTCTCCTATGGACCCCCGCACACACTGCGCTAATTTCCTGACATTAGTCGTGCCGGCTGCCGCGCCAAATCCCCCTCAAGATTTTTTAGGACGCAACCAACCGATACACATAAATATCGTCAGTTGGACCGCAAATCCTGCTCGTATTACCCAGCCTTAATGAATACTTTATCAACCAAGTGTATTTGGCTAACTGTGAATGAAAATCATGCAAGTTACAGAAGTATATTATTATAGATGCATATTAATAGAATAATGTGATGTATTTAGTCATGACTTCCTTCTGGGTATAGGGTGGTAATCCTTTAGGAATCTCCCCTTGAAAAATCCTGTGCTTGCCCCTGTATTTGTACAACCCTCCGGTATCATTACCGCTTCATGATTCTACTCCTAGACAAGGTCTCTACCAGTGCCGAGATTTTCCAGTGTCTTCCTACCTGTAGTTTTAGTGGTGTCATGCCTGGTGGGTTTTGTCAGACAAAGCATTTTTTAAGAGTCAGTTTTTCTGCAAACACGATCTTTAATAATGACTCAATTTGAGTTTTTGCTTTTTGGCGGCAAAACGATAAGCCTTTGCAAACTACATTAAAGATGATCTTGAGTTTAATTGTAATGCCAATAAATTGACTACCGTGTACTGCTCCTTTTGTTTTATCAATACACTCTGTTTTTTTGTGGTCCCCACCGCTTCCAGTCCCTCGCTGTCACTGTGTCCAGTCCTCTGTTCTAATGTGGGTCATAGTTATTCTTTGTACGCTTCCACACACCCCACCCCCCCCCTCCCTCCTATGTTTTTTGTTCTAGGATTTCCGATGGTTGGGGCGGAATGTTCTAAATGGAGTTCTTCTGTCCCTTTTTTTGCATCTAGACCTTTTGCTTTATCTTCCCTGTTGGCCATTTGTTTTTGTTCTGTATGTTATAGATTTGATTCTTAGCATAATCATCTTGATCCGCTCAACTTTTCTTTTTCCTTGCCTTGATTTCCCTCTAGAGTCTACTCAAATTCTGGTTTTTAGTTTATTATTATGGTATTCAACAAGACTTTGCTTTGCTGGAATTTGTATTTCTAGCTTTTTTTACTTCACCTATCCTCTCTTCCAATTTTGTCGCCTGTCTCCTACCTCTCAAATCGAGCACTAGATAGTTCGTTATCCCATTCTTTTTGGAAGTCCTCACTTGCTACTACTCTTAGAGTTAAAATATCCTGGCATCTTAATTAATCATAGCCATAGTTCAAATTCTTTGACTGCTTAAATAATTAATAGGCTTGAATGTTCACATTTACAAAAAAACCGGGACAATACCAGTTTCCTCCTTTATAACTGTTTAAACTCTTTAGGGAAGCTATTAATCTCTAAAATCAATAAAGATGATGGGTTCCCCTAAAACACTGACCCATTGTTGATAAAGAATTTAGATCACAAAGTTAGTCATGGTCGTAGAAGAGCTTCACATATTAAAGATAATTCTGTCAAGTATTTAGTGAGAAAAAAAGAGACTCACCAAAATGATGGCCAGGGGGGACGTTTCTGTAATGGAATTTACATGCAGTCGCTGCAGTGATTGTAAATGTCTGTGTATCAAAGGATTGCAGAAAACGGATGTCTGAAAAATCAAATAGCGAGGTCAGTTTACTGTGTAAAAATTTGCATGTTCCAATTATCCGTTGGTTAACACTAACACGGCCTAGCTGTACGATTTCAGAACACTGAGAGACAGTCAAAATAAGGACCTGAAGAACAGTGTGGCCAGCATATATGGGCTTTACCATCAAGGTCACATACGGTGGAATAAATGTTTTGAGTAGAACCATGTACAAATGGGATTAGAGGTGGCAATCTGAGCAACACTCCTAACAACGAGTGAGATGTAACTGGATTGTCCAGACGGGCGAATACTGTCCAGAAGTGTTGCATGAAGATTACTTTTACATGTTCTTGGTAATAATTGCTGTAAAAGTGTAATTTTGTATCATAAGTTGTGTTATACAGTGCTGCCCACACACATACATTGTAATTGTAAATAAGCTATGATTTGGATTGTAACTAATTCGACCGAAGTGTGCATAGGAAATTACCCATGATAAATATCGTATACTTGGGAATACTACTCATTATAGTTTTAAGACAGAATGGATGGTAATATGTACAAATGTTTAAACAAAAAGTTAACAAATTTACCAACTTAGGACTTATATTACGTCTATTTTGGAGCAATTACACCTTATGGTATTATAGTCCTCTGTATGACTAGTAGTATCATGGGTGCTTTATGCCTACCCCGTCGATTATGTTCGCCACAGGTTGGCACACTCTAATGTTGTAGATTTTCCATTCTTTTAATGTAAACACATAGTGGTTACTCTTGCCTATTAATGACGAGTATATAAGGAGGCAACGGTGAACGCATCACCAGCCCTGAAGAAGCTCCGCCTACAATTGGCTAAATGGGCAAACCGTATCTAGGATCTTTTTATGGGCGTTAAACGTTAAAAGCACCAAGCTACCCAATGCTGATGTACAGTGACGGATCAAAACACAACTACTACTACCTTGCCTTGGGCGGGAGGTAAGAGTTCCATTCACCGGAGGCATTGTTTTTCCAGCAACTTGGTAACCAACTGCCCTATGGAGAGGGGGTCCTATGACACACCAGGGATGAACCCATGATTGAGCAGATGCACAAGATGACCGCTCGTGCATGATCGGAGGGGAAGACGTTGAACTCCACAACCTGCTGGATAGGATTTTTTTGTATGCAGTACCCCAACTGCTGACAACGCCAAGACCATCACACACTGCCACTGCAAGTTCACACTGCTTAAACGGAAGGTGTAATAGTATGGAACTTTTAATTGTTTTTTGCTTCATGCAATTATGCTCTCAGACCAATTTTTATGAGGAAAGGTGTATTATTTTTAGCTGAACTCCTAGAAGAACGTCCGTCTCCGGCATAAGTGAACCTCAGTGCTACTTTAAAATTAGCTTGGTGTAACGCGTTTTCCTTCAAATCTAAAACTATGTTAAGTGGTTTATTTCCACAAATATGGATTTGGATTTTTTGGGGAATTATTCATTTGTACATTTCGTAAACATCGGTATAAAGGTCCTATCTTGAATTATTGGTTATATTAATTGTATAAATATAGCAATGTTAGAAAGTACCTTACCACATAGGCTCAAATTATTTATTAGGTCACCTAGAATATTTCTAACCTTGTTTGTGGTAAATACCACGTGTGCACCATCCAGGACTACCTGGCAAAATGAAAACGAACCTTGCTGTAGCTCCCTCACCGAAACAATTTGTGAGGGTAGGAATAAGTAAACCTACCTCCTGCCCCAGGTACTTGTCCATTTTAACAATAAATTTAAGACTTAGAGTTTAACCCTTCAATTAGTTTTTCACAAAGCACAACTTAATTTGCTATTTAGATTAAGTTATCACTTAACTAACCCCAAACCAACAATGTTCACTTTAAAAATGGAACTCACCATTTGAGGGAGGTATTTTATAAATACCATTCAATATGTTTGCTGTGATTATATTATTTATAGTGCTCATAAAACCAGCCGTACCTAAAAGGAGTTACTTAATATAAAACTTTGACTTTGGGCTTGAAGGGGCTGCATTTTGGAAGGGAATATGTGTTGTTTGCTGGCAGATTTTAAAACTCAATATGGGAATGATAAGTTTGTAGTGAACACTTGTTTCGGAAGCAACAAAACTTTTGTTTGTACCCAGCCCAAAGTTGTGCTAATTTGCTCCAATCAATCAGAAAGCTAACATCATCGATTGGGTTAGGGGCAAAATTATACACCTTATTCCATGATAAAACTTTTATTGAATCTTTCTAATCTTTTTGATGATTGGTCAAAACTTTTTTTTACTTTATTACCCCTTTAGGTATGGCTGCCACAGTTAAACGGATAAGAGTGATCAGTAGGTGTGTTGTCCTTGTCCGTTGGGAAGTTCAAACAAACAAAACTTTTTGTGATGCTTGGTCAAAATTTGTTTTTTTTTTACTTTAAGCTAGCCTTTAGGTCTGAGCTTGCAACATAATGGAGGGTAGGTCATGTCAATGTGTTATTAACGTGCACTCATGGGGGTTAAAAAAACAAATTTTTTTACTACTTCTAGTTAGCCCCGCTTTAAGTAGTGGCTTCCCCCACCGTAACTGGATAATACATCCAGTAGGTGGTGTGTGTACCCTGGTCTGGTTGAGGGGATATTGTCTTTTTTGTGTTTTAAACATAAAACTATCTTTTATTGAGATCAAATCTAAATTAGTTTTTTTGACTTTAAGTTACTCTTTAAATATGTCTGCCCCCGTAATGGATCAGTATTAGATCAGTAGGTTGTTGTACCTGGGTCTGCTTGCAGGGGGTATGTCTTTTTTGTGTTTACATAACCTAAAACTATCTTTAATTGAGATAATCTAAATTAGTTGTTTTTGACTTTAGTTACCCTTAATATGGCTTCCTCATGGGAATGGAAGTGTAAGTCAGGTAGGGGGCGGGGGGTGGGGGGATGCACATGTAGGATGTAACAATGGAAAAAACGGTTTGAAATATCCACATTTGACGGATTGTTACCATTATAGTCTATGGGAACAGATGTCCGGCAAATTCAATGTACGCCGTAATGCTTCTGCGGATTCCTTACTCAGAATAGCCACGTTCTCCTATACGCCCCCAATCGCTGTCTGTACCAAATTTCATGTCTCTAGCTCAAAAAAAACGTGGTAGGAGATATGGTCCAAAAAAGCTCGAAGATAAAACGTAGAAAAAAAAGAAGAATGAAAGAAGTAATTTGGCCTTTTTTTCAAGCCAATAATGAAACTGGGGAACATTTTTTTATCAATAGGGTAGAACCAATTAATTAGAAATGGGACATATATTGTCATGGGGTAGAATCCATTATAATGAAACTGGGACTATTTATTGTACTGGGGTAGCAACATAGTAACATAGTTCTTGAGGGTATAAAGCACATAAGTCCAACCTTTCACCCTTTTGTTTTTTTTTTTTTTACTCTAGCCTAACAGTTTGAGTCTAGAGGCAAGGCAAAAAAAAAAAAACGCAAAAAAGGGGGGAAAATTCCTTCCTGACCTCCAAATGTGCATTGGAAAGTAATCCCTGGATCACCAGATCTTAATGTTATAATATAATGAACCGTAATTTCCAATTATTTTTTAATTTTTAGAAACTTATCAGGGGCTTTTTTTATAAGCTATTTCATGAAACTTGCCATACCACATCTGCTGGAAGATACGTTCACTGTTTTCACTGTAAAGAAACCTTTCCCTAACCTGAGGAAACTTTCTTCCACACCTTAAGGTGTCCATGAGTCCTCTGATTGGACCTATTAGTGAACAATGCACCAGAGATTTCATCACCAGTTATAAATATATTTGGTATACAGTTATCATCCCTGCAAATGTGCGCTTCTTCAATGTAAACAGCAGCCTATTTGGTTCTAACAATCGCTGCATAGTCAAGAAGCCCCTCCTTCCCTTTTTATTATTTGCCCTTCTCTCTCGGATTGGCATTTGCTCCTACTTTCAGAAGATGTCCCCTTTTGTATTGGATTTCCTAATTGCACTGCGTATCCAATGAGGGCCCTTGAGGGAGAATATATTCCTATCTTTCCTCTTGAATCTATTCCCCTCTTGAATACCGACATATCTTGCTAGCTTCTAGCCATTGCTACAACCTGGCTTGTTTGCAAAGCACTAGGTCGTGTTCTACTACCAGAACCCATCTTTTTTCTTCCATTACAGAGGTGCACTTTAACACAGAGTATTTATGGTGTAGGTGGCACAGGGATTATTAAATCCAAATGCATCACCTTACATTTATCAACACTTGAATCTCATCTGCCATCTGGCTCCCATTTTGGATAATTATCTATGGTCTGCTTGCAAACCACTTGCTCATCATTTTGACGTTTCCAAAGCTCTTGCATACTTTAGACTGTCATCAGCAACAACAACCGACCCTTGCTCCCAATGCCCCTTCTAATCTTTTAAAACTAATTCAAAGAAGCGCGCCCCATACAGAACCCTGAGTCACTCCCGCTTAGAAACGTTTAGCCCACCATAGATGTAGCTCCATTAACCACCATTTCTGTTTGCGGTCCCTACAATTCTCTATCCATGAACAAATTGTTTCTTTAAGTGACCAACAGTCCTCAGGTTTAACATTAGTCGCCTATGTGGCACGTAATCAAAGCTTTCCGCAAATCCCAAGTATTACCACATTTTCCGCTTCTTCAGAAAAACTATTAAACTGGTCCTGGCATGATCTATTTCTCAAATCCATGCTGACTAGACCAACTAATAAGCATGAGCTCTGGCACAAAGTCAAGGATATGATCCCGTAACAAAGTTTCCATCAACCTTCCCTCACCACTGAATTTAGGTCTTTAGTTCCAGGCTATGAAATGGGAACTATTATTGGTACATGGGTTGAACATCCAATTATAAAGAAATGGGAACCCGAACTTCCAGAAGCCGAAATGGAGTTTGGGGTCCAGTCTTTTACACTGCTGATTGTGCAAATAGTTTCATTCATCACCCACGTATAGCTTGATGTGGAGGGGTTTAGGAGGTGGGGTCAGCGGCCTGGCTCCACTCCTGAGGGGAGGGGGGCGGGCCCCTGAGTTATATCCACTGTCTGTTTACTGCACCAACGCCCAAAAGATATATTCATCGCATTAATAGATGTATTATTAACTATATTATTATTATAATCGATGCTCCTCCTCCTGCGGTCAATCAAGGCTATGGTCTGCTGTTTCACACTGCTGCCCTCCTTGCAATGCTTAAGTACATAAAAATCTCACTGAGCAAGAGGGAGGAGCAGATACTTTTGCCAAAATGGAAAAGAACCTATCATTAAATATGTTAATGCATTAATAAACGGGTAAAATGCAGTTGTGTTTGCAGGCAATAATGGAACGATCCCCATTTTTTGGGTGCGACCTACGATGCATCCCGATCATTGTTACCCCTGCAACTGTACAAAATGCAGAAAACCCAATCAAGATTAATGGAGGTTCTTAAAATTTGCCCCATACTGTGCACAGATAAACTTTTATTGATCCTTATGCTCGATAGGAACATTCACAACTGTGCAGTGATACCTTGCCACAGAGCTTGCCTGTGACTCTCCCGCTGTTCATAGTGTGTTTACTGACCCTAAAGTCAACTTCATTTTGCATAATTGAAATAATGTATTAAGTATTGGTTTAAGATGTGTGTGCATTCTCAACCAAACTTCCTAGAACAGGAACTTTACATCTTTCTCTATTATCATACAACTTTATATTACTGATTTAAATCAAAAGCGTTTTTTTAAAACGTTAGGGAACTACATTTTCAGAGAGGGCTGTACTGAGGCTTTCACATAGAATTTGTATGCCATCCTGTAAATGAATTGCAGAATTTTTTTTGCATAATATCTAAGCATCCACCGCAGATTTTGTTGGCGAGTTTGAGGGGATTCCTGGTGCCTGCAATCCGCCCCCCTTTCTGCTGACTCATGCTGCCTGCTGTTTCTACTTCTCTCTTGTACCCATATAATGTGTTACATAGATTGTTAGGTGATTGTTACTCTTTGGCCGGAGTGAGAAGCACATTTTGTAAGTTTTCAAAATGGTATCCAGTCTTGCCCTGTGATTGACAGCGAGCATAGAACTGTATCAACTTAACCCTGCAGTTTGCATGGAATCATTGCTGAGATTGGGTTTAGATATACTACCTTACTGTATGCTACTGCAACTGTGGATGGAGCTTAGTGGCACTGATGCAGGAATAGGGACATTAGGAAATCCTGGGGTTGTACAGCGACTGACAACTTGTTTTATATTATATATACACAGGAGCAAATGGTTACGTATATTCTTAACACAGACAAATCATCTCTGATCTTGCCCATTCCTGCGCTCCAGGTATTTGCCCCCTCTGCTGTATAAAGGAACTTGTAATCAAAATTTTCAATCTTGCCTGATAGGTCACTGAAACCGACAAATTCTGTCAGATCTGCCATCAGTGGTCACAGCTCTGATTTGTCCTTACCATCGCCGCCAACGTCCTCTTATGGTTTCAAACGATCGGCCAGTGATTTGCCGACATGTCCAATCCATCCGTTTATACTATCCAATCTAGCCATTTAAATGAAAACAATAACCTATATCAGATACAAAAAATACAACTACAGTAGTATAATAAAAATAATTGTGGTGGGGAACCGGAGTTGCCCAGGAGGACACAACGCAAAACATAGGGATACCAACAAACTCCTGTATTGGCTAACTGTCATGATAAATAGTGTCACAGTAGAGATATATTAATACAAGACATTCAAGCCCGCTCAACTAACGGGCCGCTAGAAGCACCGAGTGCCCCCTTAGTGTCCCAACATACCCTTCCTCTATGGTCCAGGCCAGAGTACCCTCTTTTGTCCAAGCCTAGTCCTCCCCCCCTGCTCCAAGCCAGCCCCCCTCTCGTCCAATCCAGGGCCTCCCCCTCGTCCCGAATCAGGGGCCCTCTCTGTCCCAAGCCAACCTTACCTGCATCTGTTAATTGTGTTCTTCTCCTCCGTGTGTTTCTTCTTGTGTTTCCTCCTCTAGTTTGATGCAATAGGACTGCAGACCTCGTCCCTCTGTGTGAATCATTGGAACTTTCAAGACTCTCCCTCTAGTGGTGAGTCCTAGAACTGGCAGTGACACACACAGAACACAGGCCGCACACTAGGGTTTTTTTATATTTGATTTTATATGATTCTTATAATCTAATTATGGCTGTATATGGTTCATGAACTTCCTACTTGGGCTTGTTTATGGGTACCCTGTTTCAGGTCAATTTTTTCTTTTCTTAAAATTGCAGATAATTTGTCTAGTTTGGGCTCTTGGGCTAACTTGGTTGGTCCATTTCGTCTGTGTTGTGCCGTCCTCTTCATTTAGACACCCTAATAGAAGTACCCAATAAAAGTATTTAGAAAATACCCTAATGCAATTTATTGTGTGACAAAACAATGTGGCCAATGCCAGTGCCAAAAAAAACCCAAGGGGGTACAGCATTTTAAAAACAATCTTTCTGCCTGTTGAATCTGAGACTATTTTTGGCCATCTGCGCATTGCCATGCTGTTTGCGCTTGTATAATTCCTAATGTCCTCCTTTGCTATTCATTGAAGCAACCAATCAGATGTTACTTTTTATTAGTCACTGCATCCGATTGGATGCTCGCATCATGAACTGCATAGCAACGTTGTACATCAATTATATCGCCCCATAGAGTCCCGAATTTATTCTGTGAATATTTATTGGCTGACGGAATGGATTACCATAAGACACTATTAGGGCCTGTGTACCAAGTTGCAGGTTTATCGCTCTCTATATCCCCCCTGCAATGCACTGAGCCGATAGTGGATCTATGTGTCTTGGTGAATGGTTTAAGCCATTCCATTTTTAAGCTAGCTATCTGAGGACATAAAGTATCTCGCTCGGTACATTGGGTTGTGGGGTGGTGTTTGTTCACCCAGGCGCGTATTTGTAATCACGTGGTATTGCATTAGGTCAATAACCATGCATTATCAGTACAATGTCCCAACCATGCCCAAACGTTATATAAATATCCTATTATACGATTGCGATATCACTATCGGTAATTTTACACTCGTTGAATTAATTTACATAACGATCCGTAAATGAATGAATCGTTTAAAACAGATCGAAAATAAAAACTAAACGTGTCGGTTTATCGAGCATTAAAGGCGTGGTAAATCCGCTTCAAAGAAATTAAAAATTACAAAATGATAGCACCGCCCAAGTACCGTCGTTATTTGTGTTATTAAAGCCTGGGTATCAAGGTTAAGGTTTCTCATCTACATCTCACTCATATTCGACTTTTGGAATCCCGTTCTATTGAAGAACGGAGGTAACAGGAGCTGTGCCTACCTCCCGTATCTTCAATAGAACAAACAGGAGCCAGGAGAGAAGTGTAAGACCTTCTGCATTCGCTTGCTCCCCCGGCGCATAGTCTGACAGGTCCCAGACTCTGCCTGGTCCTGTTTGTTCTATTGAATAACGGGATGTAAGGCAACAGCTCCTTTACCCCCCCCTTTTTCAAGAAACTGATTTCCAAAGTCATATTATGGTGGAGATACCATTATAGTGCGTCTTTTAAGACATAAATAGCCAAAATTGGCTTCCGTACATAGCCCCAAAGTGTAGCAGTTTTAGTAGTCACAAAACAAAATAAAACTTTATAGCATCAGAGGTGGTTAAGTACCAAGGATGCCAGGAAGTATTTTCTAAAAAAACTTCAGTATTAGGAATTGTACATGTTAACCACTTAGGCTTCTTCGCACTACATTGATTTAAATATAATATACACTGTACAGTGCATTAACCTGGGTATTACAAGTCCAACATTAAGAACACAGGTGTGCCTAGAGAAAACATTGCATTGCCAAGCGCACCGGGGAAAAAAATTGTGAAATTGCGGCAGTTTTATGCCATTTTACTACTTACCACCAAATTCCCACATGTGCCGAAATAACTGCCATAGTCAGCACTCTGAAAGGTGTGAAGGGGAAGGGTATGAAAGGGGAAGGGTAAAATGGTATGAGCAATAGTCAGACTGTTAAGTTAAGTGGAGGGTAAACAGTTAATTTTGAAGCCATGCATTTTCATTAAATTATAATTATTAATTTGGCTTGAAAAAGCCAAATTCCTGTTTCTTTCTATTTCTTCTTTTTTCTTCTTCGTTTTCTTCTTCCGCTTTTTGGACTGTATCTTCCTCCCACATTTTTGAGCTAGAGACATGACAGAATTGCCGGTGAGTATAGGAGAATTGTGCTATCTTCTAGCTAAGGAATCTGCGGAAGCGTTACGGTGTTATCGTGATATTTCCGGACATTTTTTCCCATAGACTATAATGGTAACAATCTTCAATGTGATATTTTAAAGGTTTGTTTCATGGTCATAAATACAATGGTGATACCGCCCCAACCCCCCACACAGACCCAGGTACAACCCACCTACTGACCTAACCTTTCCATCCCCAAGGAGCCATATTTAAGCGTTACTAAAGTCAAAAAACTAATTTAATTAATCCTCAATAAAAGATATTTTTATGGTTTAAACAACAAAAGACATACCCCTCACGCAGACCCAGGTAACACCCACTCCTGATCTACTTATCCATTACTGTGTATACCATACTTAAAGGGAACTAAAGTCAAAAAACTAATTTAGATTTATCCTCATAAAAGAAGTTTTATGGTTGTAGCATAAAAAACATACACCCCCTCAACCAGACCAGGAACACAACCCAAGTGATCTACTTATCCATTACAGTGGCAGCCATACTTAAGGGTTACTAAAGTCAAAAAAAGCTAAATTTGATCAATAATCAAAAAGGTTTGTTTTTGTAACCCCCACGTGATACAGGTATACACACCAACTGACCTATACCTCCATTACTGTTGCAATCCATACTTAAAGTGTAACTAAAGTTAAAAAAATAATTTTGACCATCATCAAAAAGTTGTTTTTTTTTTTAAGCCCTAACCCTACACAGTACACACATCTATGATCTTACTCATCATGTAACTATGGCAGCTATACGTAAAGGGTAACTAAAGTAAAAAAACTAATTTTGATCAATAATAGAAGTTTGTTTTTTTAACTTCCAACCTGATCCAGGAACCACACTTTATTGACCCACCTTCCATTTCCATGGCAGCCATATTTAAAGGGTAACTATAAGTAAAAAAACCATTTTGACCAATCATGCAAAAAAGTTACGTATTTATCCCCCAACCTTATAGGAGTACACACACTACCTTTAATGCATGTGACATATTTAAAGGATAAGTAAAAAACAACATGTCCTTTTCATTGGATTATTGAGTTTTAAAATCTGCAGCACAACACACAAATTCCATTCCAAAATGCAGTCTTTTCAAGCCAAATTCAAAGTTTATACTTAAACTTTCCCTTTCTAGTTACTAATTTGATTTCAAGTTAAAGAGGAAAAGCCATGGAATTATTACAGCCATCATATATTAAAAAAGCCATTGAAGCTTTAAGTAAAAGTCATGCAAACCTTGACCCATGAATCTGATGAAACCAAATTGATTTTAGCAATACCTAGCTCACACATTACCGCTATCTACCCATTGTCTGCATGGGATATTCTTTGATTGCCATCTAATCCATATATAATTTACTACTTGCATCTATTCTCGGACCCCTTGTATATTCTAGATCTTTCCCACGGAGTCTTTCTTGTTAGTATGGATTACAATCCTCTTCAGTTTGCACAAATTGTAAAACATTTTATCATGAGGCCCACAGCTGAGCATTATTTGACACTATGTATTTCAGTTAATTCATATAGACTGATTTCCATGTAATCTGCCCACAATAATATCCATAGTGTACGTAGTGAATGGAGATGGTGTAATGGTGGGAGGGGGGCCATTAGAGTCTTCATTAGCATTTATGCATGTGGTACACAATGCACCTTGCTCTTTGGATAGGGTTAGCACTGTAACAGGGTTCCTAGCCTAGCCTACGAAGTTTCCGAAAAAACTGGGGAATGGACAATTACCCGATCTACTGGGAAGTGCTACCTTCCTTCTCTGAGGGCCAGTCAGGTCTACACCTATCGCTTGTTGACTGGGGGAGAGAAGCAAAAGCATTTACTTCACACAGAGCTAAATAGGTGACATCAGTTCAACAGCTCTTTATTATACTGGGTACAAACACTGTACCAATCTTAATCTGTAGGAATTCTGTCATTTTCAAAGATATGGCTACATACATTCACAAGTGTTTCCCCTATATGAAGTATAGGGGAGATTGCTTGTGACTGCCATATCCTTGGCATTCCGACTCCCTATTCTTTTTACAGACGGGAACACCGCAGAAATTTTCTGTACTTAACAACCCGTTTCCAATGCCTTGTTGAACATTCGTCAACATTGAAACAGTTTTTTAACGGGTGTACACATATCAAAAAATGGCTGATCCTCTTTCTGTACCAATCACCTTTATCTGAACCCTTTATCAGTAATGTGTGTACCCTTTAACTATATTGGCCGTAATTCACTTTCATCACAAATCAATTTCAATATATACATACATAATATGGGAACTTTAGTGGGCACACACATTACCGATAAAGGGGGATCTGGTCTGCATTTATCTCTATGTTTAACATAGCTGGGTACACACACATACCAATATTTTACAGATCAGACAGAATCTGTTAAGTTGTTCTCCATTGGATCTTAACCCAATAATTACATATTGGCCAATAACTGTGCATGCCACACTGTTAGCCAATAGAAACCGTGCTGGTGATCTGTGTACTGGGTGATATCAGTATAATAGTGGCCATAGATGGGCTGATATTTCAGCCAGCCTGATAACTATAGGGCGATTTCGTTGGGCTCACCACACACAGAGCGACTACCAGCTGATAATATCACTATTACTATATCTAACCTTAATAGCCTAGCTAAACTTAACTGATTTACTGGCTGCTGATTTATAACACTTCACTCTCACCCCAGTGAACATAGCTATTGTAATATATGGACCCCATATGCCTGTAAGGATTGAAAGTATCTTTGTATAAGCGATTGTCGTCTAAGTCCATCCTTGCTATGCTCTATTTCCACTTCCTTCTCTTCCTTTACATTCTCTAAACGTCTGTTTTTTCTCTTCCTTTCCATTACCTCTGCCATAATTTCTACCATCCATTACCAGCATGTTTATGCTGCCCACTGTGTATTCTATTAATTGGGGGGTTGGTGCAATTATAGGCTAAACCGCTAGAGATGTCCGAACTTCGCAAAATCCGGTCGCTCGAGGATCCGCAAATTTTCTAACATTTGAAAATACCGAGAAAACGGCCCCCGAGCGGACCCATTAAAAATGATACTACCCTCGAAATTACGTGATTTTTCGTATTTTGAAAGTTTTTCGAAATTAGGGGGTTTTTCAAAATACGAGAACTAATTATTTTCGAAAATATGTATGTATGGAAATAAAGAAACCCTTAGTATTTTCGAAAATTTTCGAAATTACGTGAAAATCGTAATTTCGAAAATTTTCGAAGATATAAAAAATCCGCGAATCGAAATTCGAAGTTAGAAAATCCAGAAAAATACGCCGTTCGCGAACGGATAAATCCGCGGCAGATCCGGGTTCGATCCGCGAACTGGCCATCCCTACTAACACCCCTGTACTATGCTCAGTGACCCACATAGGCAATTAAAGATCTGGAGATGTTAAAAGAAAAACAGGCCAATACAACACCTCACCACATTAATACAAATAACTATTTATGTCATCATTAACTGGTAGTTAGTCATAGTGCAGTTAAATATTTTATAAAGTAGATAATCAATGTGCATTTTTATTTGATAATTTGGAAAAAAAAAAAAGATTTAAAAAGTATGTATGTATGGGTATGTATGTATGTAAGTACTTATGAATATGTTACAAATTGGGTATAGATTTGAGTGGGGATTTCAGTTGAACAGCCCAGCTGAGTCTTTGCTGGCAGTTTTTTTTTAAGCCTCTATTACACATATGATAATATTCTCTGTAAGAATTAGAAACTATGGGAGAAGTGTAATTCTATAGAGCTTTTTTCCCCATTTCAATACCTTATGTTTCTTATTATCACTCCTAAAACTCTTTTTTTTGCTTTTTTTCCATATTAACAATTTTTATCGAAATGGCACCAACGGTTTAGGCAATTTTTTGGCTCGCAATTATTAAATGTTGTGGCGAAAGAGAAAGGTAAGACTGTTTTTTTTTATTTCCATCTCATCCTCAGTCCATCTGTTTAGATGGTAGTGTATTGGTACAAACACTACCAGTATATACACGAATATAAAACCGAGGTTTTCAGGCTCTAAAAAAAGCCTTGAAAATCTTCCTTGGTTTATACTCGAGTCAGCCTATCTCCTACCTTGTCCGCCGGCCGCGCGATCCGCCACCCTCGGTGCGCATCCGATGATGTCCACTACCGGCGCTCTCACTTTGCGGCGCCAGTATGACATCATCCGGATGCCGCACCGAGGATGCGGAGCGAGGGGCCGCCGACAAGGTAGGAGAACTATACACCATTGGCAAATACAAAAAAAAAGAGTAAACCTTCTTATTTGTGCATATGTCTCACAAATAAAGGAGGATTTACCCCCTATTTGGCAAGTATTTGCCACTTAAGATGTTTGAAAACTACAACTCCCAGCAATAAAGCATGCTGGAGTTGTAGTTTTCAAACATCTTAAGTGGCAATACTTGCAAATAGGGTAATCCTCCTTTATTATATTTGTGCATACATATGCACACAATAAAGAAGCTTTTACTTACTCTTATTTGTAAGTATTTGCCATATAAATGTTTGAAAACTACACTCCCAGCAATAAAGCATGCTGGGAGTTGTAGTTTCCAAACATCTTAAGTGGCAAATACTACCCCCCTCGGTTTATACTTGAGTCAATGTATTTTTCTTCGTCCTTTTTTCCTAAAACTAGGTGCCTCGGTTTATACTCGAGACGGTTATACTCGAGTATATACGGTATTTTATCCAGTAGCATATACCAAGGATGAGCTTGCCATTATTAACACTCCACCATTTACATGGCTTTAAAGAGACTGTCTACCCCTTCTAAAAAATTAGTATGTTTGGAAGCAAAACGAACTCTAGTTTTTAGATTTTTTTTCATCTAACTCTGCTCCACAGAGATCTCATACTTCAATTTCGTGAATCCCCGCCGCGGTGGTTTTTTTTTGTTTCCGAGCTGTGGCAGTGGAGGCTGCTCTAGGAATGGCAGTCAGTGATGGCTGTGATGTCACTGTCCGGCCAACACTGACAGCCTTACCCTGAATGGAGATTGCAGAACCCGTGGCGGTAAGTAGATTTCTCGTTGGGAGCAGATTTACTCATTGGACAAACAAACAATTCTAGGTTTAGAGGTTTTTTTTGCACACATACTCATTTTTTTTCCTGGAGGGGGTGGACATTCCCTTAATGATAAATTCACAAAACCCTAAACATCAGTACAAGATTTATTAAAAATCCTGTGTCCATTATCCTGCTAAATGTAAAACTCAGTTCTCTCTTATCATTTATCATCACAGGGTAGTAGGTTTGTTTTTTCATGTTATGGTCCCTTTATTTAATTATTCTACACATCTGTCAAAATAAATTCAAATATAAACTAATCATAAACGTTTTTTTAGAAAAGTTTCCAGTTCAGATTTCAGCTGTTGAGCTTGTAGTATTAAAAGACAAATTGTCATTCTTCTATAAATAATGGAGTCCTCATGTTTTTTTAACTTACATAAAATGCACTCAATCTATAAACCAATTCCAAGCTGTTGAACCAGTAGCAGTGCCGCTCCTACCATGAAGCAACTTGAAAAAGTTGCTCATGGCTGCATCCTGAGGCTGTGTGTTTTTGGAAAAAAGGCGACATTTTCCCCCGGCACTCAGTTACCTAATTGACCTGCCACGTAGTTGCGAGCGGACTCTGCATCGGCCGGAAGTAGTTTGGATCGCCTGCTTCTCTCTTGATTGCAGCCAGGTTCCTGTTCGGGACGTGTGGGTGTGTTTTCCTCCTCTCTCCCCAGCTTAGACAGATAGATATAGACACAGAGATAAATATAGACACAGAATAGATAGAGAGTAGATGACCAATAGATATATAGACAGACTAGATAATAGATAGACACTACACAGATAGGGGGACGATGAGCAAGAAATAGATAAGAGATTAGATGAACCGAGTAGATAGACAGTATGATAAATATAACACAGAGATAGAGAATAGATGACCGGGTAGATAGACAGTGATAGATAAATAGCTTTTAAGACACAGAGATAGATAGAGAGATAGATGACCGATAGGATAGATAGACAGATAGATAGATAAATAGATCAGACCCAGTAGATAGATAGGAGATAGAATGACGATAATATATAGACACAGAGTAGATAGATCAAATAGATAATGAATAGATGACCGATATATAGATAGATATATAGACACAGAGATAATAGAACGAATAGATAGCAGATGATCATAGATAAGAAGATGATAGATAGACACAATATAGATAATAGATGGATAGATGCAGTACTAGATAAATAGACAAAAGATAGAGAGTCGATGACCGTAGTGATAGACAGTGATAGATAAATAGTGACAGAGATAATAGAGAGATAGATGACCGATAATATAAGACACAGAGGTGATATATAAATATAATAATAGATAATGCCGATAGATGATAGATATTATAGACACAGAGATAGATAGATATAGAAAGATAGAAGATGATAGATGATATAGATGTAAAAAATAGATAGATAAATATAGATGATAGATGCTAATGATAGATAATTGATAGTGTCGTAAAATTTAAAAATTTTGCTGAGGGGCCCCTGAGTTCTAGTTACGCCCGTGTGTGTGAAAGTTGTGTGGAGGGGGGCCCATCCTGTGTGCCCAACTGCTGACAGTAGCCAGAAGGATACAACTCCTACCATGCATGCCCCTTGCACCGGAACAGCTGTTGGACACTGGGAGTTTCAGCTAAAATATGAAAGCAGGTAAGAGGCCTTTAGGGTAGAGGGACTGGGGAGAACAGTCTTCTATGAGTTGGTGGGAAGAAAGTAGGTGTGATTGGCTTCTGACAAGAGTAGTGTTAAAATAGTTCACTGTCACCCACCACCATTGTCCACATTCCCAGTTTATCCCCCATGGTCACATTCCCACTTATCCCTCGGTCACATTCCACTTATCCCTCAGTGGTCACATTCCACTTATCCCCATGTCACACTTCCCACTAATCCCAGGGGTCACTTCCCACTTATCCCCAGTGTCACTTCCCACTTATCCCCAGTGTCACATTCCCACCTTATCCCTCAGGGTCACATTCCCACTTATCCCCCAGGGTCACATTCCCCTATCCCCCAGGGTCACATTCCCACTAATCCCCCAGGTCACATTCCACTCATCCCCCAGGTCCATTCCACCATCCCGCAGGGCCACATTCCCACTCATCCCCCAGGGTCACATTCCCACTTATCCCCCCAGGGTCACATTTCCCACTCATCCCCGCAGGGCCACCATTCCCACTCATCCCCAGGGTCACATTGCCACTTACCCCAGGTTCCATTCCCACTCATTCCACCAGGGTCACATTCCCACTCATCCCCCAGGTCACATTCCCTTCCACTCATCCCCAAGGTCACATTCCCTCATCCCCCAGGGCCACATTTCCACTTATCCCCCGGGTCACATTCCCACTTATCCCCCAGGGTCACTTTTCCACTTATCCTCCCCAGGGTCACATTCCCACTTTATCCCCCAGGGTCACATTCCCACTTACTACCTACCTACAGGCAGCACTCAAAAGCTGTTTCAGGTGCAAAAAAGAAAAAACCCAGGAACACACCCATTCCCCACCCCATGAAGCAGCATTCCCTACTAGTTACTCTGGTGATGTGTCACTCTACACAGGGTTACTTATGTTGGGAGTGTCCTGACACTTAAATAGCAGATTAAAAGGAACCAAGACATGATCCAGTCTGGAGCATGGCTGAAACGCTACGGTTAAGGTTCTGACACCTTCTGTCTTATCAATATAATGTTTGCACCACCCAGACACGGATATTTAAGGAAGAATGTAGCTTGATGTGATGGTGGCTCACAAATAATTTGGCCAAAATCTTTTTTGTACATAAAGTATGGTAGGGATTTCTAATGTGTTATAACCACTTGCACACATAACAATAGAGAACACACCCACGCACAAAGCCACGCCCCCACACAAAGCCACGCCGGCGGGGCGCTATGCGCACCGCACCCCCGCCTAGTCGGCATTCAAGTTGTTTCAGGTGCCAAAAACCCTAGGGACCCCCTCCCCCTGACCAGTAGATATGGAAAATGTGGAATGCACTTGTAGAAAAAATGAGATATTAGCAAAGCATAACAATGACTTGAATGTGGAGGCCGTAATAAATTATGAAATTCTGTAGACATTCCCCCATCCCCCTTAATTCCTGGATAAATACATATTATTCATTACAGTTTTTTATTTTTTCATATTTGTAATTTTTATCTTTCAGACTCCATCTGAGGACCCTGAATTGTGTGAACCGGCTGTTGAGGAGGTAAGTAGACAATAAAAACTTTATGTTTAAATAAAAATTAAATTACATTTCCTTTTATGCCTAATGATGCCACTAAATTGTGTAATTCTTGCCTACAATGAATGATAAAATGCACTTTTGTTAAATAATTTATGTCTCATAATAAACTATTTTTAGATTCCGGCTGAGGGGACACACATTTCACACCCAGTTCTTGAGAAAGTAAGTAGAAAAATATAAAGTTTCGGTTAAATCACTTTTAAGAAATGATAAAGATTTCTCTCTGAGTTCTCTCCGGATACAGCACTGAACATTACTATGCAATCCAAGACTGAAGCATTTTAATGCAGATTGTTGTATTGTTGTATTGAGAAGGAAATAATGCATAATTTTTTGTATTCAATATAATCATTATCATCATTTTAGGGCTAATACACTTAGATTGAGAGTTTAGTTTGATCAACCACCATGACGAATATTTTAGTTAATTGAGCAAAAATATCACCCAAACTTCCAACCCACCAATTGCTGCTGTCTGACTTTTTTTTGTGCAAATGAAAGTCTAAATGATTAGGCATATCAGTTACTCAATGGTCCACTAATCATTTCGCTAAAACACAACCAATCAGATGTTTAATTAAATCAAGTTGCAGCATTTTTCATGTGTATTCATATCTTATATAAGGTTATGTCTGGCCTTAGATATGTAAAACCTATGGAGATCACCAAGGGGGTCCCCACAGATTGTTTTGACAATAAATTATACTGGAAACAATTAACGGGAATCATAATAAAACTAATGTTTTCTTTTCTCTACTTGGAAATTTTTTAATTCTAATCCCTAAATGTATACACTTTTCATCGTCAGCAGTCGTATTTATCTCATTATATTCACTATTTTTTTAGCCTCCCGCTGTAGAACAGGAAGCGCTTATACAGCTGTTGAAAGGGATACCAGCTGATGAAGGGTAACACCGGCTTGTTGAGAGAGTACACCGTTGTTGAGGTAGTATACCAGCTGTTGGGGAGTAAGTAGAAAATGAGATATTAGCAAAGCATAACAATGACTTGAATGTGGAGGCCGTAATAGATTATGAATTCTGTAGACATTCTCCCATCCCATTAATTCCTGGATAAATACATATTATTCATTCCAGTTTTTTAATATTGTTCATATTTGTAATTTTTATCTTTCAGACTCCATCTGAGGACCCTGAATTGTGTGAACCGGCTGTTGAGGAGGTAGTAGACAATAAAAACTTCATGTTTAATAAAATCAAATTACATTTCCTTTTATGCCATAACCAAAAAGCTAAGTTATTTCTATAGTGTTATTTCCTTTGACCAACATAAAAAAAGATATTTAAAAATGGAGATAAGTTTTCCCTTAGAACTAGCTTGGAAGCTGCTCAGTTATATAATACACAAGACTGAAAGGCCTTATGTCTTTACACAATACAATTATTGTCATAATACCGAGACACAATAGATTGTGATATCTTTAAACATTTTCATAGCTACTCACTAATGTGTGTAACTCTTACCTAGCAATGAATGATAAAATGCACTTTTGTTAATAATTAATGCTCATAATAAACTATTTTTTAGATTCCAGCTGAGGGGACACACATTTTAGACCCAGTTGTTGAGAAAGTAAGTAGAAAATATAAAGTTTTGGTTAAATAAATAAAGTGCACTTTTAGAAATGATAAAGATTTCTCTCTGAGTTCTCCGGATACAGCACTGAACATTACTATGCATCCAAGAGTGAAAGCATTTTAATGCAGATTGTTGTATTGGTGTTTTGAGAAGAAAAGTGATGCAGAATGTTTTGTATTAATAATAATCATTATCATCATTTTGGGCTAATACACTTAGATTGAGAGTTTAGTTTGATCAAACCACCCTGAGATATTTGTTATTGAGCAATAATTCGCCCATAACTTCCGACCCACCAATTGCTGCTGTCTGACTTTTTGGCAAATAGAAAATATAAATGATTAGGCATATCAGTTACTCAATGGTCCACTAGATCAGTTGAGCTAAAACATTGGCATCATTTTTATTTCCAACTGACTACTGATCAGTCTATCAGTAAGAAGGTCTGTTGGGAATCTCAGATTTTTATCTAACTTTATGCCATTGGGTTGTGATACTTTTCCAATTCCTCAGTGTATGTACCTTTCCCTGTGGTCTATAATTGCTGGCCATACACTAGGCATACATTAGATATATAGACATTCCTCCATAGACAAACATCTAATCTAATGTCTAAAGCAGATTTCCTTTACAGCAGTTCTTACTTTCTGAGGTTCCTGTGACGTCTGGGCCTTTTAATTGCAAGACCAACGCAAAAAGAACGGGCTTTTCATATGTACAATTGTATTTTTAATAATTTAATCTTTTATTTTGAGCCTCCAGCTGAAGACTCTGTCTCTGAGCCAGCTGTGAAGGAAGTAAGTAAAAATCAAGTTCACATTATGCTGTAATATCTGAAATCCATTGACTCTCCTATTAGTGTTTAAATAAAGTGAAACCAAGGAAGCGCCGCAGCCATTTTCCTATTTCCTAACGTTTAACCTCTTAGTAGAGCGCACCAGAAACACTGCAGCTCTCGTAATGAGCCTGTATATTTTATATCTACAGCAGACATTAATTATTTCCTCTTTACACAGAGTGAAAATAACTGACATCCTGGAGGCGATGGGAAGGTAATGTAATTCATACAGTATTGGTTTACTTGTGATCCTCAACCTGTTTTTGGCTGTTACTCCTATTTATGCTTCTAGAGATAGTAGGGATGTGCATTAGAAATAGGGATTCTCATAAATACGAACTGATACTTAAAATAGTCCGAATCTCAATTAACTTCCAATAATAGAACGTAAACCTTAATATTTAAGTGCTTTTTAGCTAAACGTAATATTTTTCATATTAGTAATATAATCAGGTAGGAAAATTGATGGTTAATATATCCTTGTTACACATATATATATATTGTTATACACACACACTGCTACAGAAATTGTATATTATACACTTCAACAAAATGGCAAAATCCGACAATAATAACCCTTATATATAGTTGGTCCTGACTCCATTATTAATTATACTTTAGCTTGTGTTGCAATCCAGTTTTATTTGTAATTGTTTAATTCTAACCTTACTCCTGTTATCTCTCAGGGCAGGGGGACCCATCTCACATTTACTATCAACCTATAAAGTCAACCCTATTCTACTACTTGACTAAATGGTTTTGTAATGTTGATATTAACAGTTTTTCCTTTTTCAATGCAGTCATACAGCTAAAGAACAGAAAAAATTGAAGGAAAGAAGAGAAAAAAGCAAAAAAAGAAGGAAGTCCAAAAAAAGGCACTTGAGAGAGAGCAGGACAAAGGGAAGAAGGAAGAAGTCCAGAAAAAAAGACACTTGAGATGGAGCAGGACAAAGGGAAGAAGGAAGAAGTCCTAAAAAAAAATAGACTTGAGATAAGCAGACCAGGGAAGAAGGAACAAGTCCAGAAAAACCAATGGGGGGGCAAGACAAAAGGAAGAAAAACCAGAGGGAGGCAGAACTGAGAGGGGAAAGGCCTAAGGGGGTCAAGACCTGTGGGGGCAGGCCAATAATGAGGGAAGACAACCAGGTAACAGGATGATGGATGAAGTAGAAGGGAGGAGGGAGAAAAGCAGAGAGAAAAGGAGGAAGACGGCAGAAGAAAAAACTATGAGGTAGAGGAGAACCAAGGGACAGAACCAGAGGGGGAAAGTCCTAAGTGTTGCATGACTGAAGGAGGGGTAGGACCAAAGGGGGGGCAGAACCATGTGGAGGGAAGACCGGCAGGTATAAGAACGAAAGCATGGAAAAAGAAACGCTGGAAAAAGGGAAGGATGTGAGTTGGGAACATAGATTGGGGCAGGACTTCTGTACAGAAAGAACCAGATTGGGGGCGGGACCTAAAGAAGGAAGACTGGAGGTAGGGCCGAACCAAATGGGGAAAGACCCAAAGGGGAGCAAGACCAAAGGGGGACAGAACCAAGGGGGAGAAGCCGAATATGGGCTAAGACCATTATTGGGACGTCTAAAGAGGTAACATGACTGGAGGAGGGGTAGGACCAAAGGGGGGCAGAAACATTTGAGGGAAGACCGTCAGGGTATCAGACGAAAGATGGAAAGAAACGGTGGAAAAAGGGAAATGATGTGAGTGGGGGGAGACATAGTTTTGGGATAAGGGTGTCTGGGCTGAAGGTAGGGCAGGACTAAAGAGGAGCTGGACTGGGGGCAGACATGAAGGCGTACCGAGTAAGGGAGGAAAGACAGTAGGAGGGCAAGAATAGAGGGAGGGCACGACCACAGAGGGGCATACCCAGAGGCAGACAGAAAAAAAAGTTATATTTCATCCTCTACTTTCTAAGTGCCCTATTGGTTGGCCTAGGTTGCTTATGCTAGAACAGCCATGGTTGCAGGACCAGATGGCAGCAGGCTGAAAGGTGGACGGTAGGTCCGAGGGAAAAGGCCCGTAGGGTGGCAGTACTGAGGGGGCAGACCTGAAGGTGATTAGGAGCAGAGTAGAGGCAAAACAAGTTAGGAGCATATAGTATAAGCTTTTTTATAAGCCTTAAGCTCCAGTTAATCCAGGGTATAATCCGATCGCCAATTGGGGCCAGGAAGGAATTTCCCCCCTCTGAAAGCTATTGTCTTTAGGGGTGGTTTCGCCTTCCTTTTAATTAACTGTTTAATAGGTAGAAGTAGAATAAATAAAATTAATTCATTTTAAAACTATTTGGTGTCTGCCTTTCTCTATTTCTCCACTCAATTTTCCTTTGTTTACTTGACCATTAAAATGGATAATTGTTAGCTTTTTATACAACATAACACAAGTTTAGGAGTGGGCTGCACACATCATAAAATTAAAATCGATCTTTACCTCCAGATAAACATAAAAACACATCACAACGGTCCGGTCACTGCATATGAGGACAGCAAACCTTCCAATCCCATACCATATATGAGAATATGAAGGAGGGGGATAAATATATACAAACATATATATGTAATAAAAAGCAACATCATATTATTGGAAAAAAACGATTGTATTAAAGCTTCTATTCTTCCATATAGCATCTTGTTGTGGTCAAGGTATTACTTCCACTCCTTGGGCATGATCGCATACTGGCTCCTATCCAATTGCTCTCTGTATGCTTGTGCTACGTATTTGGCCCTCGCGTAGAGGGCTATAACTGAGATAGCACTTTAATAAATAGGCAAATTGCCAAGGAGTGTGCCTGGGCCCAAAACCTACATTTCGGTACTAATTATTGTACATGGGAGTGTGTAAATCCAAATAAGACGAAATGGGACCTATTTATTGTACATGGGTAGAAATCCAAATAATAACGAAATGGGAACTATTTATTGTACATGGGGTAGAAATCCAAAATAATGAAATGGGAACTATTTATTATACATGGGGTAGATATCCATTTAATAGAATGGGAACTATATGGTACATGGGGTTAGAATCCAATTATATGAAATGGAACTATTTTTTGTACATGGGGTAGAAATCCAAATTATATGAATGGGACTATTTATTGTACATGGGGTAGAATCCAAATTATAATGAATGGGAACTATTTAATTGTACATGGGTAAGAACCAAATTATACAAATGGGAACTATTATTGTACATGGGGTAGAATCCAATTATAATGAACAATGGGAACTATTTATGTACATGGGGTAGAAATCCAAATTGTACCGAAATGGGAACTATTTATTGTACATGGGTGTAGAAATCCAAATTATAATGAAATGGGAACTATTTACTTTCGATGGGGTAGAAATCCAAATTATAATGAAATGGGAACTATTTATTGTACATGGGGTAGAATCCAATTTAAAGAAATGGGAACTATTTTGTACATGGGTAGAAATCCAAATTATATGAAATGGGAACTTTTATTATGGGGTAGAATCCAAATTATAATGAATGGGAACTATTTATTGTACATGGGTAGAAATCCAAATTATAATGAAATGGGAACTATTTATTGTACATGGGGTAGAAATCCAAATTATATAGAAATGGGAACTACTTTATTGTACATTGGGTAGAAATCCAATTATAATGAAATGGGAACTATTTATTATACATGGGGTAGAAATCCATTATATGAAATTGGGAACTATTTATTGTACATGGGGTAGAAATCCAAATTATAATGAAATGGGAACTATTTATTGTACATGGGTAGAAATCCAAATTATAAAAATGGGAACTATTCTGTACATGGGGTAAACCCTTATAATGAATGACTATTTATCAGGGTAATACAAATTATAATGAATGGACATTTTCATGGTAGAAATCCATATATATGAATATTTAGACATGGGGTAGAATCCACATTATATAATGAACTAGTGTACATGGGTAGAAATCCAATTTAATAATGGATATTACTGGGTAGATCCAAATTATAGAATGGGAACATTAATGTTTGAAATCCAATTTGAGGATTGTTACCATTATGTCTATGGGAAAAGATGTCCGGAAATTCATAGATAACCCGTAATGCTTCTGCGGATTCCTTAGCTAGAGGATAGCACACTTCTCCTATACGCCCCGCTATCTGTACCAAATTTCATGTCTCTAGCTCAAAAACAAACTGTGGTAGGAGATATGGTCCAAAAAAGCTGAAGAATAAACGTAAGAAAAAAAAAGAAAAGAAGAACCGTAATTTGGCTTTTTTCAGCCAAATTAATGAAATGGGAACTATTTTATTATACATAGGGTAGAAATCCAAATTATTATGAAATGGGAACTATATTTGTACATGGGGTAGAAATCCAAATTATATGAAAGGGGAACTATTTATTGTACATGGGGTAGAAATCCAAATATAAGAATGGGAACATTTATTGTACATGGGGTAAATCCAAATTATAAGTGAAATGGGAACTATTTATTGTACATGGGGTAGAATCCAAATTATATGAATGGGAACTATTTATTGTACATGGGGTAGAATCCAATTATAACGAATGGGAACTATTTATTGTACATGGGGTAGAAATCCAAATTATAACGAAATGGGAACTATTTATTGTAATGGGGTAGAAATCCAAATTATAACGAAATGGGAACTATTATTGTACTGGGGTAGAATCCAATTATAAAACGAAATGGGAACATTTATTGTACATGGGGTAGAAATCCAAATTATAATGAAATGGGAACTATTTATTATACATGGGGTAGATATCCAAATTATAATGAAATGGGAACTATTTGTACATGGGTAGAAATCCAAATTATAATGAAATGGAACTATTTATTGTACATGGGGTAGAAATCCAAATTATAATGAAATGGAACTATTTATTGTACATGGGGTAGAAACCTCCAAATTATAAGAATGGGAACTATTTTTTACATGGGGTAGAAATCCAAATTATAATGAAATGGAACTATTTATTTGTACATGGGGTAGAAATCCAATTTTAACGAAATGGGAACTATTTATTGTACATGGTAGAATCCAATTATAGAAATGGGAACTATTTATTGTACATGGGGTAGAATGCCAATTATAGAATGGGAACTATTTATTGTACATGGGGTGGAAATCCAATTATAATAAATGGGAACTATTTATTGTACATGGGGTAAATCCAAATTATAATGAAATGGAACTATTTATTGTACATGGGGTGGAATCCAAATTATAATGAAATGGGAACTATTTATTGTACATGGGTGGAAATCCAAATTATAATAAATGGGACCTATTTATTGTACATGGGGTAGAAATCCAAATTATAATGAAATGGGAACTATTTATTGTAACATGGGTTGGATATCCAAATTATAATGAATGGGAACTATTTATTGTACTGGGGTA